>VMRM01000011.1:316495-578995 GCA_010277075.1 Poeciliopsis retropinna
TGGAGACCTGGGCCCGGTCCATCAGGACAGCCTGCAGTTCGACTCTGAGCTACCCGAGTTCAGGTAACGTCCAGTGGCTTTTATTCTGAAAGGGTGTGGGCCAGGCTTTTATTCTGAAAAGTGTCTTTGTTCAGGACTCAGGGAGGAGTTCACATCCATCCTGATGGGCTGACGGTCACCTCACCTGTGCTCATGTGGGTCCAGGTGAGACGGTTCACTTGGAGCTGAGCTCAGATGACCCGGATCATTCTGCCTCCTGATTGGCTGTCTGTCCCTCAGGCTCTGGACCTGCTGCTGGACAGGATGAAGGCGGCGGGGTTCAGGTTCTCCAGGGTCCGGGCGCTGTCCGGTTCCGGCCAGGTGAGGCTCTGGGTTCTGGGAGTGGGTTCTCCAGAACCGGTCCAAAACCCTTCCTCTTCCTCCTCAGCAACATGGCGCCGTGTTCTGGAGGACCGGAGCGGCTCGGACTCTGGCCCAGCTGGACCCGGGTCAGAACCTGCACCAGCAGCTGAAGGTGTGTGTGTGTGTGTCCTGATGGTGGGTGGGTGTGTGTGTGTGTGTGTGTGTGTGTGTGTGTGTGTCCTGATGGTGGGTGTGTGTGTGTTCGTGTGTGTCCTGATGGTGGGTGTGTATGTGTGTCCTGATGGTGTGTGTGTGTGTGTGTGTGTGTGTCCTGATGGTGTGTGTGTGTGTGTGTGTGTCCTGATGGTGGGTGTGTGTGTGTTCGTGTGTGTCCTGATGGTGTGTGTGTGTGTGTGTGTGTGTGTCCTGATGGTGTGTGTGTGTGTGTGTGTGTGTCCTGATGGTGTGTGGTGTGTGTTGTGTGTCCTGATGGTGGGGGGTGTGTGGTGTGGGTGGTGTGGGTGTGTGTGTGTCCTGAGGGTGGGTGTGTGTGTGTGTGGTGTCCTGATGGGGGTGGGTTGTGTGTGTGGGTGTGTGTGTGTGTGTGTGTGTGTCCTGATGGTGTGGGTGTGTGTGTGTGTGTGTGTCCTGATGGTGGGTGTGTGTTCGTGTGTGTCCTGATGGTGTGTGTGTGTGTGTGTGTGTCCTGATGGTGTGTGTGTGTGTGTGTGTGTGTCCTGATGGTGGGGTGTGTGTTCGTGTGTGTCCTGAGGTGTGTGTGTGTGTGTGTGTGTGTGTCCTGATGGTGTGTGTGTGTGTGTGTGTGTCCTGATGGTGTGTGTGTGTGTGTGTGTCCTGATGGTGTGTGCGTGTGTGTTCGTGTGTGTCCTGATGGTGGGGGGTGGTGTGTGTGTGTGTGGGTGTGTGTTCCTGATGGGTGTGTGTGTGTGTGTGTCCTGATGGTGTGTGCGTGGGTTGTGTGTGTCCTGATGGTGGGTGGGTGTGTGGTGTGTTGTGTGTTGTGTGTGTGTCCTGATGGTGTGTGTGTGTGTGTGTGTGTCCTGATGGTGTGTGCGTGTGTGTTCGTGTGTGTCCTGATGGTGGGTGGGTGTGTGTGTGTGTGTGTGTGTGTGTGTGTGTGTCCTGATGGTGTGTGTGTGTGTGTGTGTGTCCTGATGGTGTGTGGTGTTCGTGGTGTCCTGATGGTGGGGGGTGTGGTGGTGGTGTGTGTGTGTTGTGTGTCCTGAGGTGGGTGGGTGTGGTGTGTGTGTGTGTGTGTGTGTGGGTCCTGATGGGGTGTGTGTGTGTGTGTGTCCTGATGGTGGGTGTGTGTGTGTTCGTGTGTGTCCTGATGGTGGGTGTGTGTGTGTTCGTGTGTGTCCTGATGGTGGGTGTGTATGTGTGTCCTGATGGTGTGTGTGTGTGTGTGTGTGTGTGTGTGTGTGTCCTGATGGTGTGTGTGTGTGTGTGTGTGTGTCCTGATGGTGTGCGTGTGTGTGTGTGTGTGTCCTCAGGACAGCTTCTCACTCCAGGACAGTCCCGTGTGGATGGACTCCAGCAGCGGGCTGCAGTGTGACGCCCTGCAGGAGGCAGCAGGGGGCGCCATGAGGCTGGCAGACATCACTGGATCCCGAGCCTATGAGGTTCACCTGTCTGTCTGTCCACCTGTCTGTCCACCTGTCTGTCTCTCTGTCTGAAGGACGTCTCCATGTCCTCCTGCAGCGCTTCACAGGAAACCAGATCTCCAAAGTGCGGCAGACCCGACCGGACCAGTTCCAGGACACTGAGGTCAGAGCTACAGCAGTAGGCCCCGCCCCTTCATGCCCCGCCCCCAGGGGTTGTCTTCTTGTCTCATGTCCCCTTGTGTCTTTCAGAGGATCTCATTGGTCAGCAGCTTTGGGGCGTCTCTCTTCTGGGTCGCTACGCTGCCATCGACTACAGCGATGGTACTATCTGACCCCTGACCTCTGACCTCTGGTCGCTCACATGACCAGGAAGCTTCTCTGATTGGTCCATCAGGTTCTGGGATGAATCTGTTGGACATCCGGGACAGGAAGTGGTCTCAGGTCTGCCTGGACGCCACGGCAACCAACCTGGAGCGCCTGCTGGGAGAGCCGTGTGCATCCACCGCCGTCCTGGTAACTGAGTTACTGGTTTATTGGTCTTTACTGGTTTACTGGTTCCTTCCTGTCCTTACTGGTCCTTCTTGGTGTTGCAGGGTCCGGTCTCATCCTTCCTGCAGCATCGCTATGGTTTCTCCGGGAGCTGCAGCGTCGTGGCGTTCACTGGAGACAACCCAGGTGGGACAGCCCCGAGGGGGGTCAGAGTCAGGGGGCGGGGCTAGTGTCAGGGGCGGGGCTAGTGTCAGGGGCGGGGCAGCTGCACTAGCCTCCTTTAAACAGAGAAATGATGAAATTTAATGATTTAATTTAAAATATTTTGATGAAAATTAAAAATCTCAAATTAAATCTAAACAAAAAACATGACAGATTAATTTAAAATATATAAAGTAAACAAAGCTAAATCTGAATCTGGTTCTGGTTCTGCTGGAGACCCGGAGAACTCAGCAGAACCTCCGGATCAGAACCTCCTGCTGACGTCTACGTCTCTCCTCCTCTTCTCAGCGTCTCTGGCAGGAATGCGTCTCCGTCGGGGCGACGTGGCGGTGAGTCCCGGTACCGATCCGTCTGTGGGACGTTTCCGTGTCTCTTAGTCCTCTCTCTCTCCAGGTCAGCCTGGGGACGAGCGACACGCTGTTCCTGTCCCTCTCCGAGCCGCGTCCGTCCCTGGAGGGACACGTCTTCTGCAGCCCGGTGGAGCCGGACGGCTTCATGGCTCTGCTCTGGTAGGACGGGTCCTCAGGCTTGTGCTGCCGCCGCTGGCCCTTCACAATAAAAGCCTGTGTCTGTTCCCAGCTTTAAGAACGGCTCTCTGACCCGGGAGCGAGTCCGGAACCGCTGCTGCTCCGGGTCCTGGGATGTTTTCTCCCAGGCGCTGGAGGGAACGCCGCTGGGGAACCACGGCAACATCGGTGGACATGCCGCCCTCTGTCGCCCCCTGCTGTCCTCCCGCCGTCCTCTCTGATGTCTCTCTGTCCCCCCAGGCTTTTATTTTGACACCATGGAGATCACGCCTCCTGCCGTCGGTGTGCATCGCTTCGACGCCAACGAACGCCAGGTCAGACAGGAAGCCCCGCCCCCTGACCCCGCCCCCTGACCCTCACCTGACCCTCCTGTGTCTCCAGGTGTCCTCCTGGAGTCCAGAGCTGGAGGTCCGGGCTCTGGTGGAGGGACAGTTTCTATCCCGCCGGCTCCACGCTGAGAGACTCGGATACTCCATCGGTAGGACGAGTCTCTGTCTGTCTCGTGTCTCCTGATGTCCTGGCCCGATCAGAACCGGTACTGTTCTGTCTGTGTTTCAGGGACCGACAGTCGGGTTCTGGCCACCGGCGGCGCTTCGGCCAACAGGCAGATCCTGCAGGTGGGTTCTCCAGGTTCTGCTGGAGGTTCTGGTGTCCAGATGACCCGGTTCTGACCGCTGAGGTTCCGGTTCTGTTCAGGTTCTGTCCGACATCTTCAACGCTCCGGTTTACACCATCGACCTGTCGGACTCCGCCTGCTTAGGCTCCGCCTACCGAGCCCTCCACGGTAACCATAGCAACAGCACCACAGCCGATCCAGCTTCCTGATTGGTCAACATGACCCGTAACAGGAAATGATGTCATCGGTCCAGTTTATACCTGCAGGGCCAGCGGGGGCAGCAGTTAGAGATTTATTCAGATTATTCAGAAAATAGATTTATTTTGATAAAGTGTTTTGACAGGAAGTGGAGGAGGATCGTTTTTAACTTCACAGGATTTTAATGGTTTTTATTTTGACTCCAGTTGGTCATGTGACTGAAACGCTGCCGTCTGATTGGCTGTTCCAGGTTTAGTGGCCGATTCTGGAGTCTCCTTCCTGGACCTGCTGAGGAACGCTCCAGAACCTCAGCAGGTGTGCCGGCCGCACCGCACCGCTCCACAGGTCAGCCGCCAGGCGATGATGGAAAACCAGTAAGCAGCTGGTCTGACGGGTTAAAACCAGTAACTCGTTAGACCAGCTGTTTACTGGTTTAAACCTTAGAAAACCAATAAGCATGACCAGTTCTCACCTGAAACTGCAGGGGCGGGGCTTCAGGTATAGCTGGTCTCTGTGGAGCAGCTGATTGGCTCTGACCTCACAGGTAAACAGGAAGTGGCGTTTTTCTTCTTCTCCTCCAGGTTTACGACCCGATGTTGAGGCGCTACGCTGAGCTGGAGCAGAAGGTTCTGGAGAAGAGCTGCACCTGAGACCGGCCGGCCAATCAGGACGCTGCGTTTCCAGGACCTCCTGGTTTCCATGGTGACTGGTTCTGCTCTCTAATTGGACGGCTCTGATGGTTCTGGATCCTCTGGAGGGAAACGGGTCAAACTGATTTCTGTCATTTTTAGTTTCTAATAATAAAATCACATTATAATCATCCCAGGTTCTGGCCCGGTTCTGTTCATCTGGCCCGGTTCTGTTCATCTGGCCTGGTTCTGTTGTTTATTGTAGATTAGAATCTATAATTATCATTCAGTTTTAAACACAGACTGACCTGGAGGACTGGATAAGGCCCGGTTCTGGTTCATTTGGAACAAACAGAACCTTCGTCTCATCATGGCGGGTTTCTTCAGAACCAGCTGGTCCGGTCTGTGGTTAGTGGGTTAAAGCAGCAGAACCTCAGTGAGTGGTGGAGGTTCTAATGGCGAACCGGGTCACAGCAGGTCCAGATGAACAGAATCCAGGTCTGGTTCTGTTGAGTTCTGCTCAGGTTGGTCCATTCTGCCTTCCAGAACCAAAACCTCACACAACTTCTGGTTAGGACTTTCAGAATAAAGGCCTACGATTGAACAAATGAAACAATCAGAGACTCAGAGACCGGACCCGGTCCAGTCCAGAGTCCGACCGGGTTTATTCAGAGACGGGAGGCTGCTCCACCTGAGGGGGCGGGTCCTCTGCTTGGCTCCGCCCCCTTTAGCATGACCCCAGGAGTCACAGAGGGACAAGAGAGAGAGGAGCTGCAGAAGGACGAGCCGCTGTCCGGTTCTGGTTCGGGTACGGGTCCGGTTGGATGTTGCAGGAGGAGCAGCAGGACCTCCTGCTGAGCCGGAGGCATGACGCTGCTGCTGCTGAGCTCAGGTGAGTCTGGAGGTTCTGCTGCAGGGAACTGGACCCGTTAAACCGTCTCACACTCCTGACGCTCCACACACAGCAAACCCGCTCCGGTTCTGGTTTAAGGTGGACTGATGAGTTCCTGCTTCGTTCCAACCGGATCAGAACCTCTGCTGGTCAGCTGGCTGATAGAGCAGAAGATTCTCCTCATGCAGTGAAAGTTCAGGAAAAACCAGTTTTGATTTTTAATAACCAGATTTTCCTTCAATGTAGAAATAAATTAATCGATCATAGAGTTTCTCTCTAGATGCTGAAAACAGAACAAATATCTACATTTTTCAGTCAGACTATGTTTAGATCTGTAGTGATATATAAACCACTTTGCTGCAAAAGATCTGAAGCTTTTATGTTTTGAAACATTAAATAACTGAGTTCAGTTCATATTTTTATTAACTCGGATCATCACGTTTTGCAGTCAGTATCGCAGTGAATCTGAAGAGGCCTCTGACTGAAGACAGCTAATGTATCCCATTTTCCACAGTAACTGCAGGAATGTGGAGTTTAATTGTTGGAAATTTTGTTGTTTGTTGTAGAAAAATTTGATTTTCTGGCAGAAATGTTTTTTTTTTTTTAACCATTGTCGATCCAGCAGCCATGTTTCTGTGATGTCATCCTCTGGCTCTGGTGTGAAGTTCATCCAGCTTGTGCTCCTGCTGCTCTTGGTGATGAATGGAGGAGACGCTCCTCTGGGATGTGGGGTCAAAGGTCAGGGATTGTTGGAGCTATTGAGCTGCTAATCTGAATGCAGCTGAAGCTCTGCTGATTTAGAGTCGTGACCTTCAGCGTCGTTCCTGGATGGAGGAGCTGAAGGTGAATCAGGGGGAGTTGATCGGGTGGCTCCGCGGCAGCCGCAGGACCAGAACCAGAACCAGAACCACTCTCCTGCAGATGCAACATGTTTCCTGTAAATCTGACCCAGAAACCAGATCAGATCCAAAACGTTTTAACTCAAGAGTTTCATCTCCGACTCCTCTGCTCTGTAGTCGGAGGAGCAGCTTCTGGTTCTGCAGCTTGAGGGAAAGATCTGGACAACAGGAAGTAGGAAACAGGAAGTGGTCAGCGGCAGTCTGGATCTGCAACCAGAGCTCCACTGGAGCTGGCCGGCTCTCGGTCAAAGTTTCCTTGTTTTCATCTGAAATCGGTGGAACAATCTAAAGTTTTCACGCCTCAGAAGATTCAGCTGCTTTTGTTGCTGCAAAGGTCAGAGGTCACATCTCAGTGGCCTCAGGTTTAGAGGGAGCCGATGGGGCGGAGCCGTCGCTGACTGACGGATCTGACGGACGTTCTGTTTGCTCACATGAAGCTGTTTGGTTCAAGTCCATCTGGTGGGGGGAGGATGCGTGTGTGTGTGTGTTTGTGTTCCCAGGCTTTCCTCCTCCACAGGAACAATCAGCAGCAGATGCCTCTGACTCTGAGTGACCTCTGACCCTTGACTCAAAGCGTCCTGATGATCGCTGATTAGCATCAGAAGCACGGGGGTCAAAGGTCGTGCTCAGACATGCTGATGAGCCTCAGTTTAAAGCCGTTCTCACACTCTGCAGCTGCCTGAGGTCGTCATGCCGACCCAACCGGGCCGACACGCAGGTCCAACAGAACCTCCACATCCCAATCCTACATCACCAGGACTCCACCCCTGAGCCACTGGTTCCTGTCCAGAACCTGTTTGGTTCTGACTGGGCCGTGTTTCCAGACCAACTGGATCAGAACCGGAGGAAGATGAAGCTTCTCCTCTTCCTCTGTTCAGTTTCAGCCTCCAGGTCTTCCTCTGCTCTTACTCTGAGAAAATCAGGTTTCTGTCCTCCTGCTGCCCCCTGTGGCCACCTGTGGTACTGCAGCACCAGCCGATGGTCCAGAACAAACATTTACCAGAAAGCAGCTGATGCTTCCCCTTCATCAGAGGCAAATGGGCCGGTTATACTCTGACCCTTTGACCCCGTGACCCTGTGCTGCAGATTTGGGCCCCACCAGGGAGTGCCATTACTACAACGTGAACTACGAGGTGGAGAAGACCAACCGGAGCGGCGTGGAGGCGTGTGAAGGCAAGGAGGACAAACGCTCACACTGCTACGCCTCCTGGAGGAACCAATCAGGATCCACTGAGCTGCTGAAGAAAGGATGCTGGTTGGACGACTTCAACTGCTACGACCGGTACACACACTGACACACTAACACACACACTGACACACTAACACACACACTGACACACTAACACACGCACTGACACACTAACACACACACTGACACACTAACACACACACTGACACACTAACACACACACTGACACACTAACACACACACTGACACACTAACACACGCACTGACACACTAACACACGCACTGACACACTAACACACGCACTGACACACTAACACACACACACACACACACACTGACACACTAACACTATGACACACTGACACACTAACACACACACACTAACACACACACTGACACACTAACACACACACACTGACACACTAACACTATGACACACACTCAGTGTATCTCTGCAGTGACTTTCTGGCAAGGTCATTCTGCAGCCTGACCTTGCCCCAGGTGAAGGTCACCTGTTTCTGGTAGGTTTTAGCCAAAGCCCTCCTGGTCTAGAGGTTTTGTTTGGATGAGACCCGACTTCTCTGGTTCTGATTGTCGGATGAAACATCAGAACAGTTTTCATTCTTCCTGGTTCCCTTTTGCCTCCAGGCTGGACTGCGTGGCGACTGAGGAAAGTCCGCAGGTTTTCTTCTGCTGCTGTGAAGGAAACTTCTGCAATCAGAACTTCACCCACCTGCCTGACTTGAGCAGCCCAGGTGAGTCTGTTTACCGGCAGTACCGGTGGTCTGTGTCTGTCTTGTGCCTTGATCCCTGGTACTGATATTTCCTATATGTCATTGAATGCAACTCTTTATGTGTTCCTCCAACATGCCGTTGGGAGGCGGTGCGCTGTGACAGACTGAGTTTTTCTACATAAAACCTTTTTGAATTCAGACAAATCAGGAATTCACCTGTTCCTGATCCAGCACATTGTTGCTGTTTTTATAAAAACCTCACAGAAAACTTTCATGGAATAATAACTTGAACCTGTTTGTTTAATAACTAAGACTGAACAGAAAATGGCTGCATGAGGCCATTACCTGCTCCTCGCTGTGATTGGTTGCTTCATGATGAAATTAACTGTTAGAATAGTTCCTGGAAGTGTGTAGGTGTTCCCCTGTTTACCTGTGTCTCCTGTTTACCTGTGTCTCCTGTTTACCTGTGTCTCCTGTTTACCTGTGTCCCTGTTTACCTGTGTCTCCTGTTTACCTGTGTCTCCTGTTTACCTGTGTCCCCTGTTTACCTGTGTCTCCTGTTTACCTGTGTCTCCTGTTTACCTGTGTCCCCTGTTTACCTGTGTCCCCTGTTTACCTGTGTCTCCTGTTTACCTGTGTCTCCTGTTTACCTGTGTCTCCTGTTAACCTGTGTCCCTGTTTACCTGTGTCCCCTGTTTACCTGTGTCTCCTGTTTACCTGTGTCCCCTGTTTACCTGTGTCTCCTGTTTACCTGTGTCTCCTGTTAACCTGTGTCCCCTGTTTACCTGTGTCTCCTGTTTACCTGTGTCTCCTGTTTACCTGTGTCCCCTGTTTACCTGTGTCTCCTGTTTACCTGTGTCTCCTGTTTACCTGTGTCTCCTGTTTACCTGTGTCCCCTGTTTACCTGTGTCTCCTGTTTACCTGTGTCTCCTGTTTACCTGTGTCCCCTGTTTACCTGTGTCTCCTGTTTACCTGTGTCTCCTGTTTACCTGTGTCCCCTGTTTACCTGTGTCTCCTGTTTACCTGTGTCTCCTGTTTACCTGTGTCTCCTGTTTACCTGTGTCTCCTGTTAACCTGTGTCCCCTGTTTACCTGTGTCTCCTGTTTACCTGTGTCTCCTGTTTACCTGTGTCCCCTGTTTACCTGTGTCTCCTGTTTACCTGTGTCTCCTGTTTACCTGTGTCCCCTGTTTACCTGTGTCTCCTGTTTACCTGTGTCTCCTGTTTACCTGTGTCCCTTGTTTACCTGTGTCTCCTGTTTACCTGTGTCTCCTGTTTACCTGTGTCTCCTGTTTACCTGTGTCTCCTGTTTACCTGTGTCTCCTGTTTACCTGTGTCTCCTGTTTACCTGTGTCCCCTGTTTACCTGTGTCTCCTGTTTACCTGTGTCTCCTGTTTACCTGTGTCTCCTGTTTACCTGTGTCCCCTGTTTACCTGTGTCTCCTGTACCTGTTACCCTGTGTCCCCTGTTTACCTGTGTCCCCTGTGTCCCCTGTTTACCTGTGTCTCCTGTTTACCTGTGTCTCCTGTTTACCTGTGTCCCCTGTTTACCTGTGTCTCCTGTTTACCTGTGTCTCCTGTTTACCTGTGTCTCCTGTTTACCTGTGTCCCCTGTTTACCTGTGTCCCCTGTTTACCTGTGTCTCCTGTTTACCTGTGTCTCCTGTTTACCTGTGTCCCCTGTTTACCTGTGTCTCCTGTTTACCTGTGTCTCCTGTTTACCTGTGTCTCAGTGATGGAGGCTCCGCCCACCAGGGCGCTGGACGTCCTAATCTACTGCCTGGCATCGGCCGCCATGCTGTCCGTGGTTCTGGTCCTCGCCGTCTGGATGTACCGACGCCGGAAGCGTCCATATGGAAACGTGGAGGTCAGGGAGGAGCTGCGTGCTAGAGCTCACCAGGTGGCGCTCTGGCAGTACTGCATCAGCAACGTCCAGTTTGACCGCTGGTGAATAAATCCTTCTGGTCCTCCAGGATCCCGGTCCTGTTCCCGCCTCCCCCTTGCTGGGATTGCAGCCCCTGCAGCTGCTGGAGCTGACAGCTAGGGGGCGCTTTGGCTGCGTGTGGAAGGGCCAGATCCTGAATGAATACGTGGCTGTGAAAATCTTCGCCCACCAGGTGCTGGAAGGATGGTCTGTGCATCCTGGGGCTCTGTCTGTAACTTCTCTTCCCCTCCAAACAGAACCAGGAGTCGTGGCAGAACGAGAGAGACGTTTTCCTGACGCCCGGCATGAGGCACGACAACATCCTGAGGTTCATCGCGGCCGAGAGACGAGGGAGTCTCCCAGAGAGCGAACTGTGGCTCATCAGCGAGTTCCACCAGAGGGTGAGGGAGGTCCGCCTGCCCCGTCCCGTCCCGGGGGTCCAGTGAAACCAGTGAAACCAGAGTGTGTGTGTGCAGGGCTCCCTGTCGGACTTCCTGAAGGGGAACGCGATCAGCTGGACCGAGCTGTGCCACATCGCCGAGTCCATGGCCCGCGGCCTGGCCTACCTCCATGAGGACATCCCCCACCTGAGGGGAGACCGCCACAAACCGGCCGTGGCTCACAGGTACGGGACACGATCCGGGCACAACCAGTTCTGGTACCTCAGAATGAACCTCAGGGTTCTGTTCTGATGGGTTCTATTCCTTCTCAGGGACTTTAAGAGCAAGAACGTACTCTTGCGCTCAGACCTCACCGCCGTCATCGCTGACTTCGGCCTGGCCGTCCTCTTCAAGCCGGGGCAGCCGCCTGGAGAGACGCACGGACAGGTGAGCGGAGCTGCAGCTGAACCGCCGCAGGTGAACCGGCGCCGCCGTGCCTCACCTGGGCTCTCTCTGCAGGTGGGCACCAGGCGCTACATGGCTCCAGAGGTCCTGGAGGGAGCCATCAACTTCCAGAGAGACGCCTTCCTCCGGATCGACATGTACGCCGTGGGGCTGGTGCTGTGGGAGGCGGTGAGCCGCTGCAGCGCCGCCGACGGTAACGCATCAACACGCAGCTGCAGTTCACCACAGCCACCACCGGAGGCGCCACACCGCACTTACCCTAGGATGGTCTGAATGATCAGCTCAGTTACCAGTTTATTCATCTCAATTAATATTTAATCCAGTTTATTCTCAACCTGCTTTAGTCCAGATTATTCAGGTTCCACGAAACGAGCAAACAAGAGGCTCAGAGGAAACGTATCCTAATTCAGTGTTTATTTGTTTCAGCTTAGGAAAATACTTTTATTTATTTATATATATATATATATAAAATGAGGGGAAGTGGGCGTGGCTTATGTTCAAGTGGGCGTGGCTCCGGTCCAAAGGGTCCACTCAGGCAGAACCTTTGGGTCCTGCTGTGGTCCAGATCCGTTTGGTACCCAAATTAGTTCTGATTGGTTCTGGATGTATTCAGGTCCGCTGGGTCAGTACCTGCTGCCGTTTGAGGAGGAGGTGGGTCAGAACCCGACCCTGGAGGACCTGCAGGAGGTCGTGGTCCACAAGAAGACGAGGCCGGCCATCAAGGAGTTCTGGCTCAAGCACAGTGTGAGTGATCCAGAACCAACCGGACCGGTACCACTGAGTTACCCCCAGGGTGGCTAAAGTTCTGATCCAGATAGGAAAACATCCAGAACCATTTGATTACTGCATAATACCAGATGGTTCTGCAGGAGAGACCCGGTTCCTCCGTGTAGCTCAGTGTCTCATTCTGGACCCCCAGCCCTGCAGGTACCAGGTGGTTCTTCTGGTTCTGATGTTTGGACCTTCTGGTTCTGATGTTTGGACCTTCTGGTTCTGATGTTTGGACCTTCTGGTTCTGGTTCTGCAGGGCCTGGCTCAGGTCTGTGCGACGGCAGAGGAATGCTGGGATCAGGACGCCGAGGCTCGTCTGTCTGCCGGTTGTGTTGAGGAGAGAATCTCCCACATCCGCCGCCACGCCGCCGGCCTGGCTCCGCCGTTACCGTGGTAACTAGCCGTGGTGCCTGAAGAGTCCAGTACTTGAGGAGAACCTGCAGTTCCTCAGCTCTGCTGCTCCCTGCTGGACGCTGGAGGCGCTGCCGCTCTCCGGACTCTGGTTTCATCATGACCTCTTCCTGACCTCAAGACGAACCTTCAGATCTGACTAGTTGAATCTTGAAAGTTCAGAAACAGGAAGTGAGGTCAGAAGGAAAGCAAAGATTGTGATTGGTTGACTGACCTCAGCCAACCTTTGACCTTAAAACTTAATTTTAAGGTCAGAGGTTACGGTTATGGACAGGACAAAGGTCAGGGGTCAGCCTATAGAAAGTAATGAGGTGTAGTGGTCCAGCAATGTGTAACATCACATTTTATTCTGAATATGCTGATTGGCTCATTTTTACCTGGAGGTTAGTAATAGGCTTGTGACCTTTGACCTCCAGCAGTGCCACCCTGTGGTTTCCAGCAGAAATCAGCAGCAGTTTGAAGGCGTTATCCCGGTTCCTTTGACTAGGACAGAGGCTGCTGCAGTCTCATCACTGGATGTTAATCAGAGCCCGCAGCGCCACCTGCTGGTCTCCCGTTTAATGGAACCAAACCTGACCTGTGACCCTTCCGGGACGCCGTCCTGCAGAGAAACACCTGAGAGGATTCCTTCCAGCTGCTGGACGCCATGTCTGTTTCCTGGGAGCTGGAAGGAAACGCAGCAATGGGTTCAGGAGATCCTGGTTCTGTTCAGTTTCTGTGGGTTCCTTCAGGTCCGGGACGGTTCTGCACACAGAACCAGCAGCTGGTAAAAACAAGGAAAACATCCGTTCACATCAGTCTGGTTCTGTGTGGAAATAATAAATCATGTCTCATCATTTTCTAGTCTGTTTTATTCTGATCACTTTTCATCCAGTCATTTCTAAAAGGAGGAAAAGAAAATCTCAGATTTTCATCCAAATGTTCTGCTAACAGAGCTGAACTCGGTTAACTGGCAGGTTTCTGTTCTTAGAACAGAAAACATTTCAGACACAATCAGCTGTTTGTTCCTGCAGTTCACCGGAGTCCAGAATCCCGATGAGGTGATGTTCACCGGTCCTCCAGCAGGGGGCAGCACGTACCACTGTTATTACAGGAAGAACAGAAACATTCAGCCAAATATTTTACACATCATTTACATATTTAACTTTTAAAGAAGAAATATGGCTCATAAATTAGATAGCATTAATAAAGCTAGAAATTAAAATGGTTTATTTAATGTTAAAATGTTGGAATCTGATAGATCTGAATTTTCCTTTTCTGCTCTTTAAAATAATTTATGAGAATTTAATTAATCAATGAACTGATCACTAATTAATAATAAAAGATAAAATGTACAAACTCATCCAAATAGACATTAAGGAGGTTTTTGAGACAGACGTCCGTCAGACAAGAGAAACTGCCCTGTAGTGTAAACATTTATGTGACGTAGTTTTAATAGTGTGTAAAATCAGCCATCTGATTCGCATCCTTGAGTAACATCAAATATCAGATCAGATATTTCTAGTAAATGCAGGTAAAAATGCGGCTTCATCTAAAACTGAGCAATTTTAGATGATTTTATTCTGTAAATGTAACTGTTAGAGCCATAAATAGGAAATATTTAAGTTATTTGATGGTTTGTTTTTCATTTTATCACATTTAGATAAGATGACTGATATGTGTTCAGACAATTATTGTGAAATTGTTTTATTTTGAAAGGCGTACTTCCTGTTGGGCTATATGTTGCGTTGGAATAAACTACTGACGGCGCAATAGGTTTTGACCGTGTAAAATGTGTATTTTTGGAAAAAAGAAAAAAAGGAATTGTAAAACTGTAGCTGTCATTTTTGCATTTGCATCTTTTTGCATTTGCATCATAGAAAAATATTTTTTGTTAAATTCGCGGTTTTCACGCGTCCTTTCCTCTCAGTATCTCAGGAATGACAGATGTTGATCTGTTGCCATAACAGTGACTTTGAGTGTTAGGAAATGTTGAACTTTGATCATGAATCATTAAGTTTTATCCGTGAAATGGACTTTGAAGCAGTTCTGATAGAAGTTAAACTGTAAACCATGCAAAACAATCCCACCTCATCGGATTTTACTTTGAAAGTCGGTTACCGGAAGTGATAGCGTGTTTCAGGTTGATGCGAGCAGGTTTAGAAGATGTCTGAAAGCTTCAGGGCTTTACGCAGCGTCCTCAGGGCTCGGTGCCGTTCGGGCTTCAGAGCGCTCCTCCAGCGGAACCAGGCTCCAAAGTGTCCGGGCAGCAGGCGGTGGAGCTCGGACACAAACTCAGGTACTGCGCTGGAGCTGCTGCTAGCAGGCTAATGGTAGCATCTCTGGTCGGGGGTCAGTCAGCTCATCGAATTTTGGATCGGAACCAGCAGGTATCTGGACAGGATGAGGACCAAAACACGTTTATAACTTTATGAAATAAATGCGTCCCTTTAAACTGCTGCTGGTTAAAGATTCTGGCCTGTCCAAGGTTAGCTTTAATGCAACTGAAAAAATACGTCAGCCCGTCCGCCATGTTGTGAGAGGCAAGTTCTCCTGCTGCCTCTCACAACATCCTCATAGATGACTTAATTTATAATGATTTATGATTAAATTAAGTTATAAATAATAAAATATTCATTCTGTACTTTAAGGTCCTTCTGACAAAAAATGCGAGGGATTTTTTTAACGAAAGACAGTACACATTTAAGTTAAAATAACAATATAACTAGTTTTTAAATCAGGTTAATTTTTGTTAATATTAATATTTAACTTTGAATGTAAAACTTTTTCAGTTTTTTCTAAAGCAATAACTTGGTGGTGTTTTTAATGTGCTGCAGAAGCCGCTCGGCCACTAGAGGGCGTCAGAGTGCTGGATCTGACCAGGTGAGCTCCGCGGGCCGCTGCTGGTTCCGGTCCACCCGGAGGCTGACATGTGTCTGGGTGTGTACAGGGTTCTGGCCGGTCCGTTTGCCACCATGATTCTGGGAGACCTGGGAGCCGAGGTGATCAAGGTGGAGAGGCCAGGTGAGCGCCCAGGTGTGTTCTGGGTAGTGACTGAAGGATTGTGGGAAACCTGACTGTTGTAGATGTGGTGGTTCTGTTGGACAGGTGGAGGAGACGACACCAGAACCTGGGGCCCTCCGTTTGTTGCCTCAGAGAGCGTCTACTTCCTGAGCGTGAACCGGAACAAGAAGGTGAAATCTCTGCAATAACACGATATGATGCAACCTGAAATGAAAATATTAGCTTCTTAACTCCCGTTTTGTTGTTTTCTTTGTTCATCCTGATGAAGAGTGGTGCTGGTTAGTAAATATGACGACAAAAAGCACAAACACGTCTACTTGGGCATTTTGAGTTATTTACAGATTCAGAGCTTCCAGTGATGTCAAACACATGAAAATACAAAATTAATTGTTCTTTTCTACCAAGTGATATGTGCATTAATAACATTTAGGGCTATTTAGGATTTAGAAGTACAATTAAAGAAAAATAGACTAGAGTTGCTTTAGCAGAAGCAAAAAATATTTTTCTGCACCATTAGATATAAAAATAATTAACAAATTTCTATAAATTGTATCTAATTAATTTAATCATTTTTAATGAGTTAAAAATGACAATAGCTGTTGACCTGAAAGCAGAGGATCATTAATTACGAAGCAAAGTCATAAAAACAAAGAACAGTTCTGACTAACTGAGCCGTTCAAAGGAATCCGTTCAAACCGTCTTTAAGCCAGTTCTCCATCAGTATTTTTAATTCAGTCCTTTGCTAAGCTAGCTGTAGCATCACTTTGAGCTGACGTCACCTACGTGCAGTACCTGGCGGACCAGTAGGGGGCACCCGCGGATCACCAGTTTGAACAAGACGATCTAGTCTGACCTTTGACCTCCGACCCAGTTCCAATCCATCTGAGTTCATTTATTTCGGTAAATTTAAACAAAAACATAGAGAAAATGAAACGATAATAATAAATAAATGAAAGTTGAGGATTTAGAGAAGAGGCAGAGTTCTGCCGTCCATGTTTCTGTTTCCATGAATAACACCTGGAGCTCAGCTGAGTTTATATGGATTTGATCCACATTCATCTGTTCCAGAGCATCGCAGTCGACCTGAAGCACCGCAGAGGAGCAGAGGTCATCCAGCAGGTACGACCCGAGAGGTCACCGGGTTCACGCTGTGTGTGTGTGCTCACACTGTGTGTGTGTGTTCAGCTTGCAGGTGTGTGTGACGTCCTGGTGGAGAACTTCCTGCCAGGGAATCTTCCTCGGTTGGGTTTAGGATACGCTGAGCTCAGCAGAATTAACCCGCGCCTCGTCTACTGCTCCGTATCAGGTACAGAACCCGACCTGGACTAAGACCTAGATCTGGACCACATTCATCTGTCAGGTCCAACAGTTCCGATGATCCAGATCCATGAATCCATCTCCAGGTCCTGATCCAGCTCCGTATATTTTCCAGAACTTTCTGTATCTTCCTGTTGGAAGCTGACCTTCATCAGCAGATTCCTGAAGCCTCTAATTGAATGAACCCAGCTGGGTTCTGGTTCTGACCCGGTCGGTGACCCGGTGTCTCTGTGTCACAGGCTACGGCCAGACGGGCCCTCAGGCCGGGAGTCCAGGCTATGACTCCATCGCTTCAGCTGTATCAGGGATGATGCACATCACTGGGCCGGAGGTCAGAGCTCCTTCTGGATCAAACCGGGTCAGAACTGGCGCCAGCTAATCCCATGATGCTTTGCTCCGGCAGGACGGGGAGCCGGTGCGTCCCGGCGTCGCCATGACGGACCTGGCCACGGGGCTGTACGCTCACGGAGCCGTCATGGCCGCCCTGCTGCACAGAGAGAAGACAGGAAGAGGAAGTCACATCGACTGCAACCTGCTGTCTGCTCAGGTGGCACTTCCTGTCTGTGAGATCACTTCCTGTTTCCCAGAGAACATGAGCCTGAGATGGGTTTTCCTCCTGAACTACAGTGGGTAAAGACAGAAAACAGGAAGGAGAAAGCAGGAAGTCCAGTGAGTAAAGCAGGAAGTCCAGTGAGTAAAGCAGGAAGTTCAGCAAGTGAAGCAAGAAGTCCAGCAAGTGAAGCAGGAAGTCCAGTGAGTAAAGCAGGAAGTTCAGTAAATGAAGCAGGAAGTCCAGTGAGTAAAGCAGGAAGTCCAGTGAGTAAAGCAGGAAGTCCAGTGAGTAAAGCAGGAAGTCCAGCGAGTAAAGCAGGAAGTTCAGCGAGTGAAGCAGGAAGTCCAGCGAGTGAAGCAGGAAGTCCAGTGAGTGAAGCAGGAAGTCCAGTGAGTGAAGCAGGAAGTCCAGTGAGTAAAGCAGGAAGTCCAGTGAGTAAAGCAGGAAGTTCAGCAAGTGAAGCAGGAAGTCCAGTGAGTAAAGCAGGAAGTTCAGCAAGTGAAGCAGGAAGTCCAGTGAGTAAAGCAGGAAGTTCAGCGAGTGAAGCAGGAAGTCCAGTAAATGAAGCAGGAAGTCCAGTGAGTAAAGCAGGAAGTCCGGCCCCCTGTATTTGCTGTAGATCCGTAGCCGCCTGCTGCAGATGTCTGCCTCTCATGTCTCCTGACGATGTCTCGTTTCGGGCCTCTACACGTGCAGCGGTGCTGCCGCCTCACTTATGGCTCCTGCATTTTAAACAAAACCGGGTTCTGATGGACAGAACCACCCGGGAAGCTTCCTGCTGTGTCACGGCGCCGTTGCCCAGCGCCTCTCATGGTTTCCTGCTAATCACCAGAAACCGCTGCAAAAATATGACAACAAGCCGACATGATGAAGCCATCAGGGTCTGACGGAGCCGGGTCATTGGACCGGATGGACCGGTTCTGGTCTTGAGCCCGACCGGAGAGGATCCATTTCTGGGTTCTGATCGGCTTTTGAAGCCCAAGCTGAACGTTCCGACCACCATGATGAAACGTGACTCGGTCAAACCGAGGAGTGAAGATTCACCAAGCAAAATAAAATCCACCATAAAATGAGGAGTTTTACTGAATTCACTGCCATGAATGAGCAGGAAAAACTCCAGACAGACAGAATGAGCCTCACTGAATCACCAGCATCCTCCAAAAACTCAAAGCTGAGCCACTTTATGAAACAAGAGAACGTTTCTTTACGTTTAGTCACCAGCTGGTGGCGCTAAGGAAGCCTGTGACGACCATTTTTAGTCTGAAACATGAAAGCAGCGAGCGAGCGAGCGTTTAAATCAACAGTTTACTGAATCAGATTATTTTATCTGATTAAAGAGTTTTGTTCATGTAGACGTAGAAACTGAGTCCAAAGTTCAACATCCGGGTCAGAAGGACAAATATTAACTAGCAAAGATGGAGATTTTCCCTTTTTAAATGTTAGAAAATCCTGAGATTCTTTGTTTTTACCTTTAGCTATTCAAAGATCAGCTGTGTGAATCATCAGTGTTCTGCTGAACCACAGCTCTCTGGATTCATGAACCGCGAACAGGAAGTGAACGCTTCTGTGTCGTCACGGTTACGCTCCCATCAACAAGTCGTATCAAAACTAAGAGGAAACCATGAACTGTAGCGCTTGGACTCCAGACGAACACGCTGGTCTGCTGGGTCGGCTAACGTCTCCGTCTCTCTGTCCAGGTGTCCTGCCTCAGCCACATCGCCGCCAACTACCTGAACGCAGGGAAGGAGGCCAAGCGCTGGGGGACGGCCCACGAGAGCATCGTGCCGTACCAGGTAACCTGGGGAACCTGGGGAACCAGGAGAACCTGGGGAACCTGGAAACTTTATTTTTCTGTTGCTGCCATGTTGGTCACAGATGCTAACTGGTCATAAAGTAAAGCTCAGGCAGCGGAGCAGAAGGAAGAAACGCTGCCACCTGCAGGTGGGAGTTGCATTGCCTCAGCTCAAGGCTTTGCACCATTTCTGCAGAGAATTTGCGATCAACTCAATTATACATCAGTGGGAAAAACTTCTGGATGGTTTTTATCTTGCATACACTTTTGCAATTGTGGAATAACATAATGGAGGGACTCATCAGTGAAACCTTAAATCTGTTTCCCCCCTGATGGTCCGGTCGACCCGGTTCTACTGGAACCAGAACATCTGCTCCACCTCCAGCTGCTGTGGTTCTGACCCAAACCAACCTGTTCCCCTCCTGGCCTGTGGGGGCGCTGCACCAACAACCACTGAAGGAAATGAAAGCCTCTGAAGACTCTGAGAGCAACTTCCTGTTTCACCAGATGGAAACAAGATGGAGGCGTCAGATTTTAGTGTTGGAGGATTTCTTCCATTTCTGCTGCTAGCGCTAGGCTAGCATGTTAGCTTTGGTTACCCAGAATGCCCTGCGCTGTAGTCCACTTCCTGCTTTTGGAGCGCTCTCTGGTCCGCTTGGTGTTCACATTCAAACCAACCTGAGTTCACTTCCACCAAACCCAGACTGAGGTTTGAAGGACTAGAGGTCAGAGGTCAGAGGTCGGGTTGAAGCGGACTGCTGGTCAGCAGAGCTCTGACAGATGAGAGACATGAAATGAAACCAGGTTTCAGAACCGCAGGGTTGTGGGTCAGATTACCAGGTTCTGATGTGAAACTGGACACAGCAGAGTCTTCCTCTCTGAGGAAGACGTTCCTCTCGGAGGTTCAGGTCTCCCAGATAAACTGCCGGTTCCTCCTCAGGTTTCTCTCCCTGTGAACTCTGCTCAGCCTCCATTCTTGTGGTCTTCTTCTCCGTCCAGCTCCCCAATCTAAACCCGCTGTGAACCGCCTTCCCCATCATGCAGCGCTCCTCCCTTCCTGGCCCGGGGCTGAGCGGATGAAAGCGCTGCGGCCGCGTCGCAGATCCCAGCAGTCTAAACAACAGGATTAGTGGTTCTGTGGTTTCTGCAGGAGGAGTCCAGACTTTCACATCCTGATTCTGCAGAACTGAGACACCAGAGGCTCTCAGCGCTCGGGGAGGGAAATCTGGAGATTTCCTGATGTTTGACCTTCACTGGTGTTTGACCTTGGACATGATGGGACAGCTGGTCAGGTCCCTGTCTTGATCTGATCCAGTGAAAAACGTTAAAAATCATGCTACATTATGCTAAATGAAGGTGCCTGAAGTTGGTCTGTGATAATAGTTCAATGAATAATTGAATGTCGTTGATTCTGCCAAACCACTGAACTCTGACGGATCTGAACCCGTTTATGGGTTCATGTTGTGTTACTGGGTCCTGAAGACATTTTCTCTCATCTTTGTTCTGCTGAAGTTTGACGTCTGCTGCCTTTAAACAACCTGGTTCAGTTTATTTCAGCTGCTCAGAGTCACTAATTGGACCAGAGATCATTTCATTTGGGTTGGACCTTTAGTCCAGGTGTGAGGAGAACCTGATGTGGACCACGGTCCCGGACCCAGACCCAGGCAGACCGGCCCCGACCTGAACCGACTCCAGGGCTAAATCGCTGCTGCAGGCGGCGGTTGGACTGAACCTGAAGATTTTCACATCACTGCTGAATGTTCAGCTTCACTCGTCCTGCTGCTGTTTGCAGTTTTTACTTTTCATAAACGGTTAACAGTTTGTTGTCTTAATGCACAAACACACAAACATTTAGTTCATTCAACAGAACGGACTCAGTGTGACACTCTCCATGCTGCTGCACCTGGATCCACCTGGATCCACCTGGATCCACCTGGATCCACCTGGATCCTCTCTGTGGGATATTTCTACTCCAACCAGATTTAACTGGTTTGATTTAAAGAGTAACCGTGTTACTTTGACAGTTCAGTCAAAGTAACACGGTCCAGTTACTTTGACTGGACCATGTGGCTCTGCTGCTGAACTCTGACCCAGACAGGAAGTGAAAGTTCTGAGAGCTCTATAGGTTCAGCCAGCAGGGGGCACTAGCCTCCCCACTGGACCCCGTCTGCGACCCAACATGTCCTCCACATCCCCACGTGGACCAGGTTACCCACAATCCCCCAGGGCAGCAGGTGAAAGCAGCGCCGTGGCGACCAGAGGCGGGCGGTGTGCAGACGCCGAGGGGGGAGGAGGAGGAGGAGGATGAAGATGCCTGTGTTCCTCTGCTTTCATTAAATCTCGTCTCAGTAAATTCCAGCTCCGCCTGCAGGGATCCAACCTCATAAAGGAGCAAACTGCCAGAGCTTCTGACCCGGTTCTGATGCTGATGAAGCTCCTCAAAGGTCAGATGAAGATCTCAGAGGAAGCAGAGACGGTTCTGACCTGGCTCGGTACTAATCAGGTTCTGATGGGTCAGCAGGTCCGTTTATCAGACCCAACAGCGGTTCTGAGTGAGTCTCAGCAGCTGTCAGAACCTATCTGGTTCTCTGAGGTTCCTCCCGTCCAGATCATCAGAACAAAGTGCTTGCGGTCCGTTTGGACCAGAACCGCTCTCACCACCACAGGGTTTATCGTAGAGGTTCTGGTTTCATGTCTGAATATTTTTAGAGTTTTGTTTTCTGAAGCTCCAGGTTCTGGTTCTGATCCAGATCGGAACTGCATTATTCTGAAGCTGGTTCTGTGAGCAGCAGTGCTGGGCACCGCTAGTTCAAGTGTTAGCTCTGCTAACGCTGTAAACATTAGCTTCGCTGTGACTTCAAAATAAGAGCATGAATAAGAACTGAAAGTTGAATAAACAAATTAGCCCTTTAGAATTTATCCAGTTAAATTTAGCTGAGCTAAATGTTTCCAGCGCTAATGCTAAACTCTAAAATTAGCTTTAGCCGATTAGCAGAAGTTTTCAGACAGACTGATGAATAGAGTTCTGGTTCTGATCCGGGTCAGTCTGCGGTTCCTCTCAGTGTCTGCTTTGTGTCTGCAGGGCTTCAGAACCAGAGACGGACACCTGGTTCTGGCTGCAGCCAACGACAGGCAGTTTGTCACCGTGTGCCAGGTGGGTTCTGTTCAGCTCGGCTCGGTTCTGACCCGTTTCCTCAGATAGTTTTAACTCTGTTCTACGAGACCTAATGACCCTTGGTTCTGGTTCTGGACCGGTTCCAGACCAGTTCTGGTTCTGTTCTGGTTCCGGACCGGTTCTGGACCGAGCCGCTGTGTTGAAACCCTCTGGTGTCTCAGTTTAACTGAGACTCCGTCTGTTTGGACCTGCAGGTTCTGGAGCTGCAGGATCTCGCTGCCGACCCAAAGTACAGAACCAACCAGCTGAGGGTCCAGAACCGGAAGCAGCTGCTGCAGATTCTGTCTGACAGGTTCTGTTTAGGTCGTTGGTTGGACCAGGACCGGGCCCGTGCGGCGGCCGGGTCACAGTCTGGTTCTGTTTGCCGACAGGTTTCTGCAGCAAAGCTCTGCTGATTGGCTGAGGAGGTTCCAGGGCTCAGGTGTTCCAGTTGGACCAATCAACAGCATCCAGGAAGTGTTCTCAGATCCGCAGGTCAGTGCTGGGCGTCCCGATGTTTCCTGTCTGGATCTGGTCAGGTTCTGATCAGGTTCTGGTCTAGTCCAGATCTGGTTCTGGACTGGTTCTGGTCTGGTTCTGATCAGGTTCTGGTCCAGATCTGGTCCGGTTCTGATCAGGTTCTGGTCCGGTTCTGATCAGGTTCTGGTCAGGTTCTGGTCTGGTTCTGGTCCGGTTCTGGTCGGGTTCTGGTCTGGTTCTGATCAGGTTCTGGTCCGGTTCTGATCAGGTTCTGGTCAGGTTCTGGTCCGGTTCTGGTCCGGTTCTGGTCTGGATCTGGTCAGGTTCTGATTGGGTTCTGGTCCGGTTCTGGTCGGGTTCTGGTCTGGTTCTGGACTGGTTCTGGTCTGGTTCTGATCAGGTTCTGATCAGGTTCTGGTCTAGTCCAGATCTGGTTCTGGTCTGGTTCTGGACTGGTTCTGATCAGGTTCTGGTCGGGTTCTGGTCTGGTTCTGATCAGGCTCTGGTCAGGTTCTGATCAGGTTCTGGTCTAGTCCAGATCTGGTTCTGGTCTGGTTCTGGACTGGTTCTGATCAGGTTCTGGTCGGGTTCTGGTCAGGTTCTGATCAGGTTCTGGTCTAGTCCAGATCTGGTTCTGGTCTGGTTCTGGACTGGTTCTGGTCTGGTTCTGATCAGGTTCTGGTCCAGATCTGGTCCAGTTCTGATCAGGTTCTGGTCAGGTTCTGGTCCGGTTCTGGTCCGGGTCTGGTTCTGGTCTGGTTCTGGTCTGGTTCTGATCAGGTTCTGGTCGGGTTCTGATCAGGTTCTGGTCAGGTTCTGGTCCGGTTCTGGTCGGGTTCTGGTCGAGTTCTGGTCTGGTTCTGGTCGGGTTCTGGACTGGTTCTGATCAGGTTCTGGTCGGGTTCTGGTCTGGTTCTGATCAGGTTCTGGTCAGGTTCTGGTCTGGTTCTGGACTGGTTCTGATCAGGTTCTGGTCTAGTCCAGATCTGGTTCTGGTCTGGTTCTGGACTGGTTCTGGTCTGGTTCTGATCAGGTTCTGGTCCAGATCTGGTCCGGTTCTGATCAGGTTCTGGTCAGGTTCTGGTCCAGATCGGGTCTGGTTCTGGTCTGGTTCTGGTCTGGTTCTGATCAGGTTCTGGTCGGGTTCTGATCAGGTTCTGGTCCGGTTCTGGTCGGGTTCTGGTCGGGTTCTGGTCTAGTCCAGATCTGGTTCTGGACTGGTTCTGATCAGGTTCTGGTCGGGTTCTGGTCAGGTTCTGGTCTAGTCCAGATCTGGTTCTGGTCTGGTTCTGGACTGGTTCTGGTCTGGTTCTGATCAGGTTCTGGTCCAGATCTGGTCCGGTTCTGGTCTGGTTCTGGTCTAGTCCGTTCTGGTCAGATCTGGTCTGGTTCTGGATCTGGTTCTGGTCTGGTTCTGGTCAGGTTCTGGTCCAGATCTGGTCTGGTTCTGGTCTGGTTCTGATCAGGTTCTGGTCGGGTTCTGATCAGGTTCTGGTCAGGTTCTGGTCGGGTTCTGGTCTGGTTCTGGTCGGGTTCTGGTCCGGTTCTGGTCGGGTTCTGGTCGGGTTCTGGTCCGGTTCTGGTCGGGTTCTGGTCTGGTTCTGGTCGGGTTCTGGTCCGGTTCTGGTCGGGTTCTGGTCCGGTTCTGGTCGGGTTCTGGTCTGGTTCTGGTCGGGTTCTGGTCGGTTCTGGTCGGTTCTGGTCGGGTTCTGGTCTGGTTCTGGTCGGGTTCTGGTCTGGTTCTGGTCGGGTTCTGGTCGGGTTCTGGTCGGGTTCTGGTCGGGTTCTGGTCGGGTTCTGGTCTGGTTCTGGTCCGGTTCTGGTCCGGTTCTGATCGGGTTCTGATCGAGCTGGTAGGTTCTCTATGGAGATGAACTGAACCAAATGTTTGCTCATATACAGTCGTGGCCAAAAGTTTTGAGAATGATTCAAATGTTAATATTTACAAAGTGCTTCGGTTTCTACCGGCCATTTGCATAAACTCCAGAATGTTATAATGAGTGATCAGCGGAACAGCAATATTTACCTAGAAAATGAACTTTATCCCCCAAAACACATTTCAGCTTCATTGCAGCCCTGCCTTAAGGACCAGCTAACATCGTTTCAGTGATTGCTCCGTTAACACAGGTGTGGGTGGTGATGAGGACAGGGCTGGAGATCAATCTGTCATGATTAAGTAAGAATGACTGGACACTTTAAAAAGAGGCTGGTGCTTGGCATCATTGTTTCTCTTCTGTGAACCATGGTTATCTCTAAAGAAACACGTGCAGTCATCATTGCACTGCACAAAAATGGCCTAACAGGAAAGAGAATCGCAGCTAGAAAGATTGCACCTCAGTCAACAATCTATCACATCATCAAGAACTTCAAGGAGAGAGGCTCCATTGCTGCCAAAAAGGCTCCAGGGCGCCCAAGAAAGACCAGCAAGCGCCAGGACCGTCTCTTAAAAGTGTTTCAGCTGCGGGATCGGGCTACCGGCAGTGCAGAGCTCGCTCAGGAATGGCAGCAGGCAGGTGTGAGGGCATCTGCACGCACTGTGAGGCGGAGACTCTTGGAGCAAGGCCTGGTCTCAAACAGGGCAGCAAAGAAGCCACTTCAGGGACAGACTGATATTCTGCAAAAGGTACAGGGAGTGGACTGCTGAGGACTGGGGTAAAGTCATTTTCTCTGATGAATCCCCTTTCCGATTCCTTGGGACATCTGGAAAACAGCTTGTTCGGACAAGGCGAGGTGAGCGCTACCACCAGTCTTGTCTCATGCCAACTGTACAGCATCCTGAAACCATTCATGTGTGGGGTTGCTTCTCAGCCAAGGGAGTCGGCTCTCTCACAGTCTTACCTAAAAACACAGCCATGAATAAAGAACGGTACCAGAATGTCCTCCGAGAGCAACTTCTCCAACCGTCCAAGAGCAGTTTGGTGATGAACAATGGCTTTTCCAGCTGATGGAGCACCTTGCCATAAAGCAAAGGTGATATCTAACTGGCTCAGGGAACAAAACATAGAGATTTTGGGTCCATGGCCTGGAAACTCCCCTGATCTTAATCCCATTGAAAACTTGTGGTCAATCATCAAGAGACGGGTGGACAAGCGAAAACCTAGGAATTCTGACAAAATGCAAGCATTGATTGTGCAAGAATGGACTGCTGTCAGTCAGGATTTGGTCCAGAAGTTGATTGAGAGCATGCCAGGGAGAATTGCAGAGGTCCAGAAGAAGAGGGGTCAACACTGCAAATATTGACTTGCTGCATTAACTCATTCTATATAAATAAATAAATAATCTATAATATTTGTGTCATTCTCAATACCTTTGGCCATGACTGTAAGGAGGCGGGGCTTGTGTCGCAGTGAACTGATGGTGTTGTAAAGATGTCGTCGGCCATGATGCCACTCTCTCTGTCATCACAATTATTTTTCCAATGAATTTGTTTTTAACCTTTTTAGCACTAATTTAGCTCCGTATTTTCTTTCCTGGTTGTGTCAGTCGGCCATTTTGCCCTGATTGTCTCTGAACATGTGTGGTTCTGCTGCTTCCGTCTGATATGATGATCTGTTGGCCAGTTGGACCACCATGTCCAGTAAAACCAGTGGAACCAGGGAAACCAGTCAGCTGGTTTTTATTCACAGCATTTCATACTGGACTCTGGTTTCCTAACCAGCATCTCAGTTCTTGCTGGGTTCTGACTGGGGACTCCAGAAACTACCCTACTCCAGGTGAGCATCCAGTTAAGTGAATCTCTGACCCGCCTCTTTCACAGCGACTCCTGCTCTAGCCAATCAGAGAGCAGCACGGGTCAGTAGCCCCTCCCCTCTGTTGTTCACCATCTGAACCTGGATCAGTTGCCCTTCTGGCCACAGGGAGGCGCTGCAGACCCTGCAGAGGTCATGGAGGACGGGTCAGGCTGCAGGTGGTTCTCTAATGGTTCTGCTCGCTCCTTCAGTCGGATCAGAACCGTCCACTTCCTGTCCCTCAGCTCGTCTGAGTGCAGGAGCAGCTCCCAAGAACACCTGCCGCTGTGGCACCGTGACTGTGTGTGTGGGTGCGCGTGTGTGTGTGTGCGCGCGTGTGTGTGGGTGCGCGTGTGTGTGTGTGCGCGCGTGTGTGTGTTTGTGGGTGTGTGGGTGCGCGTGTGTGTGTGTGCGCGCGTGTGTGTGTTTGTGGGTGTGTGGGTGCGCGTGTGTGTGTGGGTGCGCGTGTGTGTGTGCGCGCGCGTGTGTGTGGGTGCGCGTGTGTGTGTTTGTGGGTGTGGGTGCGCGCGTGTGTGTGTTTGTGGGTGTGTGTGTGCGCGCGTGTGTGTGTTTGTGGGTGTGTGGGTGCGCGTGTGTGTGTGTGCGCGCGTGTGTGTGTTTGTGGGTGTGTGTGCGCGCGTGTGTGTGTTTGTGGGTGTGTGGGTGCGCGCGTGTGTGTGTTTGTGGGTGTGTGTGTGCGCGCGTGTGTGTGTTTGTGGGTGTGTGGGTGCGCGCGTGTGTGTGTGTGGGTGCGCGTGTGTGTGTGTGCGCGCGTGTGTGTGTTTGTGGGTGTGTGGGTGCGCGTGTGTGTGTGTGTGCCTCTGAGCTCCAACTTGTTTTCCACCATCTCTCTGTAACTCATTCCAGGCTGGTTCTGAGAGCCTTAATAGGATGTTTCATTAAGGCAGAGTGAGGCATGCTGGGAAATGAAGGCAGAGCCTGTCGCCCTGAACCGGGTCTGGAAGGGAGGTTCTGGTAGAAAGTCTGGGATCTCCCAGCAGCTGCTGCAGCGAATCACAGCCAGAGGAACTGACTTTTACCTCCAGAGGAAATCCTGCTTCTGGAATCCAACATGGAGACCCGCTGGTTCTGGACCCGCTGGTTCTGGACCCGCTGGTTCTGGATGGTAAAAGGTCCAGTTCGTTCTGATTCCGTTCAGTTCCAGAGCTTCCTCTGGCAGCAGAGCGTTGGATAAACCCACCTGGAGCATCTCTGCTGCACTTCCTGCCTTCGTCTGTAGCGACAGGAAGTTCAACCCTGTAGGGACTCTGCTAGTGCCTTGCTCAAGGGAACTACTAAATCAGGATGCTGTTGCGTTTTGCTCCTGGTTCTCTGGGATTTGAACCGGCCACCCAGACCAGATTTAAACTGGATCAGACCGGCTCATAGAGCCGAACTTCCTGACTGGATGGTTTTTAGGTTGTGGGAAAAAGTCCAAACGTTTAGATCCGTTCAGAAGGTTCTGCTGCTTCTCCTGAACTGAATCGACGATTTCAGTGTTTCAGTGATTCGTTTGGATCCATGAACCCAGAGAACCCAGGAAACCGGAACGCCGTCTGCTCCGACCTCAGATCAACGCCGGCCGATTTCTCTCGGAGGTCAACCTTTGACCCTCTGCTGGATGAGCCGGGTCTCTTCCTGTGGTGTCGGAGTTCCTCGGGTCGCGTTTGGACCTTCTGCTGCCGACGGCTCCGTTTGCTCTCCGCTGTGGAAAAAGCTTTATTAGCGTCTGGATCGTGTCGCCTTCCAGCCGGCTGTCAGCCTCCTGGCGCCGGTTCCAGCTGGAGGCGAGAGGAGATGCAGAGCGGCATCCATCATGAGCAGCAGACGGAGCGCCGTCCTCAGCCTGTCAGCAGGTGGACATAAAGGAGACGGAGGCGAGACGGAGAACTCCTTAATGTCCGATTAGCACCAGATTTATCAGGCGTGGCGGCTGGACTTATCCTTCACTGCGCTGAAGGCCGGATCTACTGGAACGCCCTGAGGAACGCCCGCTCTGGGGAACACCCGCCGCGGGGAACGCCCGCCCCGGGGAATGTCCTGGGAAACGCCCGCCCCGGGGAACACCCGCCGCGGGGAACGCCCGCTCTGGGGAACGCCCGCTCTGGGGAACACCCGCCCCGGGGAATGTCCTGGGAAACGCCCGCCCTGGGGAACGCCCGCCCCGGGGAATGTCCTGGGAAACGCCCGCTCTGGGGAACGCCCGCCCCGGGGAACACCCGCCCCGGGGAACGCCCGCTCTGGGGAACGCCCGCACCGGGAATGTCCTGGGAAACGCCCGCCCTGGGGAACACCCGCCCCGGGGAACGCCCGCTCTGGGGAACGCCCGCTCTGGGGAACACCCGCCCCGGGGAACGCCCGCCCCGGGGAATGTCCTGGGAAACGCCCGCTCTGGGGAACGCCCGCCCCGGGGAACGCCCGCCCCGGGGAATGTCCTGGGAAACGCCCGCTCTGGGGAACACCCGCCGCGGGGAACGCCCGCTATGGGGAACGCCCGCTCTGGGGAACGCCCGCCCCGGGGAACACCCGCCCCGGGGAATGTCCTGGGAAACGCCCGCCCCGGGGAACGCCCGCTCTGGGGAACGCCCGCTCTGGGGAACACCCGCCCCGGGGAACGTCCGCCCCGGGGAACGCCAGCAGAGCAGATGGTCGCTGTTCCTGCTGAACAACGTTCTGCATCTTCCTGGTCTTGTCTCTCCTGGCCAGCAGGGGGCAGCACTCCGCTGACAGACTCAGAGCAGCGTTCCCGTCCAGCTGATGGATCACCTTTCCTAATTGCTGGATGGCGGCGCTCTCCTGGTTGTTGTTGGAGCGCTGCGTCGGGATTGGCTGCTTTTAGAAACCTGAAGCTGACCCGGATAAACCGAAGGATGACGACCAAACGCCATCCTACGGCGGGCGTTCTCCATCATGGAGACAGATGGAGGACAAAAGCTGGACCCAGTGAGGGACATGTGGACCTGCTGCACTTCCTGACCAGCAGGGGGCAGACTCATTTAGGTCCTTCTTAAATCAGCAGAAGAAGAAAAGCTGAACCTGGTTCAGGAAGAATCTCCTGGATCTTCAGATCCACTTTCTTCTGGATCTATTGTCCGGTCCGGTGGTACCTGCAGGCCTCCCTGTCTCCTCCTCCCATCAGTGTCCTGGTTCTGGTTCTGGTTCAGGCCCAGCTCTGTGGTTCTCCTCTGACAGCTTGGAAGGCGTTCAGCTTGTTCCTCTGCTGTGAATCTTTGGCTGAGCAGATAAATGGCGGCTGTGACATCACGGCGAGCGGCGCTAGCGCTGAGTGAGCCGATCGTAACTCAGCAGCAGAGGGAGTAAAACCAACATGTGAGTGAGACGTTCTGCTCGGCGGGAGATCCATCACTGCGGATAGCAATCCCAGACGATCCCGTCTGACGGCTCCACCGTGTGGGCCGTCCGCAGCAGATTGATGGGTCGGCTCAAAGCTCTGCCAGCCACACGGATCTCCTACCGAGTCGTTTAGCAGAACCCAGAGGTTCTGAAGGCTGAGGACAACATGGAGCGAGTGGTGGCGCTGCAGCGACGCTTCAGCAGCAACAAGGAGCCGAAAGCAAAGAGACGCACAGCAACGAGATGAAACCAGTCCACTGGCCTCTGCTGGAACAATGTTATGATCTTCATGATCTGAGATCATCTGTTTCTTTGTGTTCATTTCATGCAGAACGATCACTGAACTATTTGAGTAAACAAACGAACAAATGAACAGTTCTCTGAGCTACCGGCCACCACTGGAAAGAACTGGTTTTAGATCCGAGCGTGTGAATTAAGTTTCCTTTGCAGGAAGCTCCAGATTTACCTGAGAGGAGCGCCATCATGCTAGAGAAGCTGCTGCTCCTTCCTTGGCTGAAGGCGTTTCTCTGATTCTGATGCAGATGAACGGCTAAGGGTCATTATTGGGACCATGAAGGTCACCTTCAGGGCCATGACATCATCAGTTGGGGGTTAGGGTTACTAATGGAGCATCATGTTGGGGCCGTAGAGTCGCCGACTGGGTCGCTGAGGTCAGCAGTGGTGACGTTAGGTCACTGGTTGCTGGTTCTACCTGGTTCCCAGCTCGGTGTTTGGGCCGCCTGATGAAACCTCCATGTCCCAACATGTCCTCAGTGTGGACGGTCTCCAGTCCTGTCTTTGGGTCTGAGCCGCTCAGGACTGAAGGAACCTTTTGGACCACAGAAGAAATGTCTTCCAGGAACAAAGGTTCGGGATTTCAGATCCTGATGGTGACAGGGTCAGGGTTGACCTGTGAGGGTTAGGGTTCTGCTCGTGACCCTGTGAGGTTAACGGGAGTTTCTGACTGGCTGCTGGTTTTCTCCAGAACCAGAAATCTGATATTTTCTGTTTTCTCTCACCATCAGACCTGAAACAGAGCTGTGTTTGATTGTTTCAGAGCTTCAGGACCGATTAGTTTCAGACTGAGACTCCTGAGGTAACAGGCACGCTCATGAACTTTGACCTTTCACGTCCAGCTGCTGCTAATCTTCACAGCCGGGACAGAAGTTCTGCTGAGGATCATCTAAACTTTCAGATTTGTTGACCAAACATGACAGCCTCCATTCAGCAGCAGAGATCTGCGCAGCATGTTGACACAGAGAAGAAGCTGCTGATTATTCCCTCTAGTTGCTCCTCCCCTGACCTCTGACCTCACATTACTCACATTACCTCTGTTTGGTCTGCGAGGAGCTTTAGTCTCGGTCCTGCAGACTCCAGATGTGATGTTCGCTGACGCTTTGAGGGAATCCGTAAATTAAAGGTGTCAGAAGCCTGTGGGCAGTTCGGGGATAAATTCCTGCTGCGCTGCAGGTCTGGAAAACCTGGAAGGCCTGGAATCGGTCCAGTCCACGAACGCTTCCCAGATGTTGTCCGCTCTGCCTGAGCGAGGCGGAGCGGCGAAGACGCTGCTGTCGCTCTGGAAGAAGAATCGCCTCGGCTCTGACTCCGGTTCGGCTTCCTGGAAAAACCTGGAGCTCCCACTCCGTCTCCATGTTGTTTTCCAGGAACGCCGAGGTTCCGGTTTGATTTACGGCTCCCAGAAACGAAATGATTCAGTTGTTTGGTTCCAGCGTGAATCTGGATCATCCGCCCTGTCCTCCCATCTCTTCATCACGCTGCGGTCCTCAGGAGGAAGCGCTGACGCGGCGCCGGATAATGGATGGAGCTGGCGTCGGCCGGGACTGAACGCCCTGGTTACACTGTGACCCAGCTGGAGGTCAGAGGTCACTGTGGGACCGAAGCTGCTCGCTGCGTTTTCCTCTGGTTCACCCGCTGAAGCCGGGCAGAGCGTCTGGGCAAAGGAAGTGGACGGTAACAGGCTAATGGGATGGACAGGAAGGAGGGTCACGACAGGAAACAATCAGGAGAAAAACCTCAGCGATCCCAGGAATCTGCTCCACGACATCTGGGAAAGAGAGAGAAGCGTCAGGACGCACTAATCAGAGAGAAACATCAGAAATATGTCAGGCAGAGAAACCGCTCAGCCTGAAGGAACCCGGCGATTAACCAAGATGGCCGCCTGAAGAAGCAATCAGCCAATCAGAATGCCAGACCAGTTTCTGGAGAGAAAACTTGGAAACGATGCAGCTGATGGACGAGAACCAGAACCGACCCAAACCAGAACCGCCGTTGGAGCCGAACACCGGGCCTGAGCTCCTACATCCTGCTCCATCACAGACACAAAAATACGTCTGATAAGATTAATGATCTGAGCTCCGAACCGCACTGCATTCTGGGAGATGCAGGCGTCTGGCGAAGCTCAGAGAGACATCAACTAACTCACCTTTTGGTTACTTAGCAACAGCCTGTTGAGTAAAAACTCCCTGCAACAGGAAGCGGTTCTGTACGCCGAGTCGGCGCTAGCAGTAGCATAGCATGACTGTGCAGCTAACAGGTGAGAGCTGATTGCTCCCTCTGGCTCGTCCAACCTGCTGGCAGCCATTAGGGTTGTGGGAAATGAAGGATTTTGTAGGCAGTGTGACTGAAATCTCTCAGGACCTGAAAACATCTGGGTGGAGGGAAAGAGAACCGGACTGGAACAGAGGAGGAAACGTCTCACCAGTTTGGGAAGATTTAGGATTTTCAAAACAAAAATCTAATTAATTATCAGTATCAAGTGACATGGAGTGCTTTTGCTGTGGTGTTTGTCCCAGCAGTAGATGTAAGCTGAGGCCACGCCCCCTCTGGCCTGAGCTAGCGTTAGCGTCTACCTGCTAGCGGTTGGCTGTCAGGCTGATGTAAGCAGCAGCTGCGGCGCCGCTCCTCCAGCAGCTGGCTGAGGTAACGGGCCGGGCGGCGCTGCGTTTCAGCGGAGGATGTGCGGCTCGCTGTCGGACCTGCTGTGTTTGTTGGAGCGGCTCCTCCAGGTTCCTGGCTCTGCAGATGTTTGTCCTCGTGTCCAAACGTCTCCGGATTCCCAGGGCTGCTGGGAGGTTGTGTGAGGACACAGACGGGATGATTCACTCCGATAGGAGCTGCCTCCTCCATGTGATTCCCTCTTTTATTTGTGCTCAGAGAGAGGGAGAGACTTCCTGTTTTCCTCCTCCTTTTCCTGCACTTTGCTCTTTCTTTTACTTTTTTTTGCTTCTTTCTGTTTCTTCTGCTCCACTTTGGATTTTCTTCTGAAATCCTTTTGACACATTTCCACCTCCATGACTCACTTTGTCCCCAGTTTTCCCTTCGTCAAACGCAGATCGTTCTTTGTCTGAGCTGCTGAATTAAAACAGTGTAATATATCAAAGGAACTTTTTAATACCCTTCAATCTTTTTCCAATGTTTCAAAGAAAAACTTTGCATTTTGTTGATGCTTTATGGAGCAGCAAAAACGAAGCATTCTTATGAAATACAAACAAAACAAATGATTGTTTTTAAAGATGTTTCTACTAATATTGATTCTCCTGTTAGTGATATTTACTCCATACACTTTCCACACTACCTTCATTGTTTCTCTGCTTCAGCTAAACACCCAGAATCCTTTGCTCCATCACTGTCACATGATCTCAGATGTCAAATGACCAACTCCCGTCCCATCGTTTAATAAAAACTTGAAAAGAGTGAATTAAAACAGAAACCAAAGTTCTGAACATCTTCCAGAGTTCAGTCCATCCTCTGGACACGGAGGGACAGGCTGAGCAGTTTAATGATTTAACTCCCTGGCAAGGTCTATTCAGGGGTCCTGGAGAGGAGGGTCAGTCGGATAGTCGAACCTCGGATTCAGGAAGAGCAGTGTGGTTCTGGTTCTGGTCGTGGAACACTGGACCAGCTCTACACCCTCAGCAGGGTCCAGGAGGGTTCTGGGAGTTCACCCAACCGGTCCACATGTGTTTTGTGGACATGGAGAAGGCGTCCGACCGTGTCCCTCGGGGATCCCAGTGGGGGGTTCTCCGGGAGTATGGGGTACCGGGCCCTTTGATACGGGCTGCCAGGTCCCTGTATGACCGGTGTCGGAGTCCGGTCCGCATTGCCGGCAGTAAGTCGGGCTCGTTCCCGGTGAGGGTTGGACTCCACCAGGGCTGCCCTTTGTCACCGATTCTGTTCATTACTTTCATGGACAGAATCTCTAGACCAGCCGAGGTGTTGAGGGGATCCGTTTTGGTGGCCTTAGGATCCATCTCTGCTTTTTGCAGATGATGTGGTCCTGTTGGCTTCATCGGGACGTGATCTGCAGCTCTCGCTGGAGCGGTTCGCAGCCGAGTGCGAAGCGGCCGGGATGAGGATCAGTGCCTCCAAATCCAAGGCCGTGGCCTGGAGCCGGAAAAGGGTAGAGTGCCTTCTCCGGGTCGGGGGGATGTCCTGCCCCAAGTGGAGGAGTTCAAGTATCTCTGGGATCATGAATGAGGGAAGAAGGGAGCGGGAGATCGACAGGCTGATTGGCGCAGCGTCTGCCGTGAAGCAGCGCTGTACCGGTCCGTCATGGTGAAGAGAGAGCTGAGCCAAGCAGCGAAGCTCTCGATTTACCGGTCGATCTACGTTCCTACCCTCATCTACGGTCATGAGCTTTGGGTCATGACCGACAGAACGAGATGTTGGATACAAGCGGCCGAAATGGGTTTCCTCCGTGGGGAGGCGTCAGATTTTAGTGTTGGAGGATTTCTCTTGAGTCTTTGGCTAAAGACCAGGAGCCATTTCTGCTGCTAGCGCTAGGCTAGCATGCTAGCTTTGGTTGTATTTACCCAGAATGCCCTGCACTGTAGTCCACTTCCTGCTTTTGGAGCACTCTCTGGTCCGCTTGGCGTTCACATTCAAACTGAACCAGAGGTCACTTAGCGTTCGCACATCAGCAACTGGACCGGACTTTGACTAGACCGGTGTACTGGAGTCGGGTTGAAGCGGACCGGATCTGGTTCTGTTTTTGGGAACTTATCTGCAGTAAAAGCAAGTAGGACGGATTTCTCTCCTTTCGGTTGTTGAGCTTTTCAGCCTGTTGATCTGCAGGTTTCCTGATTTCTTTCCTTTTAAAGTTTCCTTGTCTTTAATTGGTCAAAGTGAGCGGCTCCTTCTGGATCTGTGGACAGGTTTGCTGTCTGTGTGTTAGTGACGCTGTGTGAAGCAGAAGCTGGATCTGTTTGGTACCGACCAACGCAGGTCCACCTGGCGGCCTCTAGAGGGCGTCTGCTGCCTGGTTCATATTGGTTCATTGACTGCCTTGTTGTCTTGGGAAGCATCTCTCCGAGTGAAGAACGACCCGTGCTGACCCGACCGGACCTGTAGCGCTGCTGAGAGCGGCCGCTTTGGGATCAGGGTCTGGAATCGGACCCGGTCCGCTCTCTGCTCGTTCCGCGGGTTTGCCGGAGCTGGAATGCAGCGAAGCATAGTTTGGTTTGTGAGCCATAATCAAATCAAAATGTGTCTGCATACTTTCCCATGGGGAGCGGAGGAGCGGAGGAGGGGTTCAATTAAACGGTGACACTCGGAGAGAATGGCAGATAAACAGACGGATAATCATCAGGAATGGCTCAAACAAAGGCCGGAGGAGCGGGAGGAGGGCGGCCGCTGGTATTCCGGGTTATTTTTGGACGTTTTCAGAAGCAGAAACGTGTTTTTACGTAACTCTGCATCAGGCTGCAGCTAACGAGCTAACATACCAAAATGTTTGGGGACGGAGAGCGGGAATAATGCGGAGTCACATCTGCGGCTCATTAGGCTGACGACACCTTTTAATTCCAGCTCTCATTACGGCCGGAACAACGGGACCGCGCTCCGATCCGCTTCCCGGTCCGGCAGGAAGCTTTGGCGGAGCGGATAATTAGGAGAGATCTGCTTTAGCATCACACTAATTGAAGGCTGAGCGTCGTGTTTATGGACTCACCAAAACAAGTTTAAACATCCTGCTCCTCATTTAAACCCCTCAGAGCCGCGATTGGTGGAACAGCAGCCAATCAGGAGCCAGAGCGGATCAGTTCCTCTCCTCAGGTCCATGTTCAGCTCCTTCATGATCCGGTTCACATCAAACCGACTCAGCTGCTGCTGAGCGTTTCCATGGCAACGGGGGGTCGCAGGGCCGCTGCGCGCGCACACACACACACACACACACACACACACACACACACACACACTCTCACCCGGCGGTAATCTGTTTCCCAAAACGATCCACACGCCAAGGTTTCCTCTTCAGACAAACTTAAATACGCTCCGGCTGTGAAAACTCAACAGAACCAGAACCTCCTGCTGGATAACTGGACCTCAGCAGGATTACAACCTGTTTTACTGCAGTGGAGCTGCTGCACAACGCGGCGCTGGTCCAAACCTGCTGGACCCGACCAGACCTGGACCTGCTCAGCTGTAGCTCTGACTGAACCAGAACCAGAACCTGCTGATCCAGGCGGATCGACCTGAGCGTTTCCATGGAGACGGGTCTGGTCAGGAGGCCCGACTCCATCCAGCTTTTAACATGTGAATCGGTCGTTTCCATCTGCTATTTTGGACAGGACCAACCAGGTTGAACAGGAAGTGATGTCATCAGATGGGTGGCTGTGACGAACAGGAAGTGGAAGCTGCTAACTAGCATGTAGCAGCGAGTTGATGAGATGCATAAAAGTGATAGAAACATAAATCAGGTTTCACTTGATTTATTGTAGGTTTTGTCTCTGAACGTCTCTGAGGCGTTAACGTTCGGCTGAGCCTGTCAGACTCCTCTGCGTCGTCTCTGAACGCTAAAAGCTTTTCTCTTAAAATTAAACTCAGGATCCACAAAACCCTGAGTCTGACAGAAATCTGCTCAGATTGTGGCCTAGTTAAAGTCCATTCCAGGCTCCATCTGTTCCCATCCTGCAGCCTGTTGGCCCTTGCAGCAGAGACTCTCTCCGCACCAATCAGATTCAGCGGATTCAGACTCTCAGACATATTTATTATACTGTGACTATGGCCAGTGCTGCACCAGGTGAGTCCTTCGCGGTGACCTCACGGTGACCCCGGGCAGCAGACCAAGGGGACATGTGGGAGGTTTTATGTAACCATTAGAAGCTGCGATGCTCAGACATAGATCTGATTTAAATAGACAGCAGCCGCCATGCAAATCTGCTGGATGAGCGTGAGATGCTCCCTGATCCGCTGGGAGATGAAGCTCATCCAGCAGAAACATGATGCATGTTTATGATGCTGCAGGTGGAAATGCATCGCTGCACCTGGACGGCCCAACATGGCAGGTTCTTCTTCATCGTGAAGCCGGTCGGTTCGGTTTCTGGAAGCTCGGTTCTGTCAGTGGGTTCGGGTTTTAGAGGAATCCTCAGAGGTTTGGGTTCCATGGAAAAACCAAGCAAATGTTCCCAACCTGAGAGCTCAGTGATGCCAACTCCCACCAGCAGGGGGCAGCGTGTCCTCCGCTGCCTCGATGTGGCGACTAACAAAGATCCAGCTGTTCAAAGACTAGAAATGTTTCTGCTTATATTTTAGTGTCTTTTTTCCAAAGCAGCACAAAGTCAGCGGTTCTGATCCAGAAACCATCGGGACCGATCCCGGGTCCAGTGGTCCGTCCTCAGTGTGACGGTCCTGCCAGTTCTGACGGGGTGCTGGACCTCCAGACAGAACCGGTTCCTCTGATAACTGGAATAAAACCCAGGAAGTCGATGGAGTCTTTGGTCTCTGTAGTTCACTGGGAACAGACTCTCAGCCTGCTGGTTTGGACTGGGAGGAAGCCAGAGTACCCAGAGAGAGACCAGCCACCGTAGGGAGAGCGTTCTGACAGGGACGGCCTTGACCTTTGAACCCAGAAGCTTCTTGCTGCTCCGCATCGTCACCCTGAATAAAGATCCTCGTTAACTGCAGATTCTCCTTCTGGTTTTCATCGACCAGTGAAGCCGTAGATCCTGGTCCTGATCTCCATCCGACCCCTGCTGCCGTTCCAGCTCCTCTTTCCGTCCAGCGGGCCGCTGGAGAAACTTTCTGCCCTTCGGTTTATTATTTCCACTGACAAATTACATTTTGAGGGAAATCTAATGCAAATGTGGCCGTACCCTGTGTCCACAGAAACCATATCCGTGTCTCCGCTGGGCTTGTTTGAACGCAGCAGATGTAAATTTAGACTCCGCTGCTCGCCATGCAAATCCACAGGTGGGTCCAGTTTAAAAGGAGCGTGTGGTGAGATGTTCGAGAAACGAAAAGCCCAAATTACAAACAGGAGAGCCTCTTAATGCAAAACCACCAGAGGATAGATGGTGTTTAGATGCAGCGACGCAGTGGGTGACATCGAGGTGCGTAAAACCAAAAACACCGTTTATTTTTCAGTAAATTTAAAAGCTGATGTCTGTTTACAGCATCTCTGCACACTTACCACATCATTAATCCTCCTGTTTGTTGATCAAAAACCTGAACTTTAACATGCTTTCAAACTGCCTCGTTCCTCAGTGACGCATCTTCTGAGAATTTACGATTTACCAAACTCAGAGCTGATGTAAACTGAAGGTTAGACTCCGGACAGCTTTAATTTGGGCGTGAGAAAGAATCGTCTCAGACCGAACAGGTTACGTAAGACGACATGCAGCTTCTGATGTGCCTAAGTCAGTCAGCAGCGTGGCTGCTATAACAGGAACTATTTCTGTTTTAATGCCTGCAGAATTTGTAAAAACATCCAGAATCGGTGGAAATGGGTTCTGTTGGGTCCAACTCCACGTTGGGACTGGATCCCGGTTTCTTCCTGAGCGGCATCGCGGCTCTGCTGGGCTGCAACGTGCTGCTGGGTCTGCCGGCCAACGGCTACGTGGCCTGGATGATAGCGAGCGAATCCAGCGGCCCCGTCGTGTCGGAGCTCTTCGCCCTCAACCTGGCCGTCGCAGAGATCCTCTTCGGCTGCTCGTCTTTCTACGTGATGCTCCACTTCCTGCTCGGGATGTCCAAGGCGGTCGGGGTTCTGGTTCTGAAGCTGTTCCTGCAGCTCATGCTGATTTCCCGGCCGCTCTTTCAGACCTGCATCTGTCTGGAGCGTTACATGGCCGTGGTCCATCCCACCGTCTTCATCAGGTAAATTCAAGGGAGACCTGCAGAAGGACCAGAGTTATTAGACGTGTGTAACGGTAGAGTTCCTCCAGACTGGACCCAGGTCCCGGCACTGGTCTGGTTCTGGGGTATCTCAGGTGTTTCTGGTCTCATATCGGCGTGTGCCCGATTCTTCCTGCTTGCAGGCTGAAACCTCTGCGGTACCGTTTGGGCGTCTGCCTGTTTGACTGGCTGCTGATCCTGCTGGACTTCATGTTTCCCTTCCTCGGCCCGTCCCTCGCCGTCTCCGCTTGCTACTTCATAGCCAAGTCCCTGCTCTTCCTGTCCATCTTGTCTTACTGCAGCGTCCGCGTCCTGCTGGTCCTGCAGCAGCCGGGTCCGGGCGACGGCTCCCGCAGCGCCGAGAGCTGGAGCGCCATGAAGAGGAAGGCCTTCAAGGTGATCGTCGTCACCCTGGGGTTCAACAGCGCCACCCAGCTGCTGCAGATCCTCATGCTGGGCCCGACCGTCCTAACCGCGTCTCTGCTGCTCATCCTGCAGCTCACGTTGTTCGGCCTCTCCATCAGCATCATCAGCAGCTTCATCACTCCTCTGCTGTTCCTGCACAGAGCCGGAAAGCTGCCCTGCATCAACTTCTAGCTGCTGCAGCTGCAGAGACCCAGTTAAGGTTCCTGCCGCAGCCCGAGCCAAGGAAAAACAACCTGTTCACAAACAAAACAATAAATTTCCCCAGGAACCTGATTCATCCTTCCCAACGATCCGTGACTGTTTATGTGGGAATGCTAATCATTCCCATATTCCCTGTTTTCAGGCCTCTTCACTTGGGAACTTGTGACGAGTGACTAGAGACTGACCTTTTATTGAGCCTGCAGGGCTCCTGTAGATTCATCCCTGAGCTGCTGAACGTTGGACTCCTTGTTCTGCTGAAACGAGAACATTCCCCTTTAAAGCCTTTAACTCTTTAACTGTCACCCAGTAGCACCAGATGACATGAAGGGTTAACTAACCCAGGCGCTACATCACTTCCTGTTACGTCGGCTGTGATTCAGACCGATAAACGCATCAACCTGGACGGCGACTGAAGGACAGACGGACGTCAGACACGGAGATTCATGGTGGAAACTTTCCAAACAGATGAACTTTAACCCCTGACCCAGTCACCCCTCGTCCCACTGGTCCCAGTACTCCCAGTGTGGGATGTAGTGAAGGAACTGGTGGAACTGGGTCCAGTTCCTCTGGTTGAGTCTCAGACTCGGCATGTTGAAAGTCGTCTCTGTTCTCCAGGCAGAACAGCAGGGGGCGCTGTTCTGTTATTATTATTAGTGTTTTCATTAGTAATGAAAACAACAACAACAATAATAATAATGCAGATCTTTGGCCACTTAAATAACTTAAAAACAACATAATGTGCAGGAGAAAACATAAAACCCTTCAGCTGTGAGTTTAACAAACATGCAGAATCATCACACTGATGATTTAAAAAAGTGCTGGAGCTCAAACATTTCCTTGTCAAAAGGAGGAATAAAAACGACTGACAGGCTTTCAAAAGGCCAGTCCTGCTCTCACAGCGTTTTATTTACTCTGAATATCCAGAGATTTTCTGGATCGTCCAGCGTTTCGTTCGCCAGCTTCTTCTGCAGGTCTTCAGGATGTTCTTCCTGCTGTGTGTCGTCATGCAGGCCACCGTAGCGCCCGGAGCCTCCATGTTGAGGTTCTGTTGTTCTCAGAGCCAGACCGGGTCGGAAATCAAGACCGGGTTTAGCTCTAGTTACCAGAACCTTCTGGACGTCAGTTCCAGGAGCATTCAGAGCTAATCGCACTGGAGGAAACTTTAGGAAGGAAAACATTTCCTCCTCTTGCTCCCACAGCTGATTTATGGGCCGATCTGTTGGTTCTGTTAAAAAGAGGCGTTCTGGATGGGTCAGAACCAGAACCACTAGTTGATGAATTGTCAGTCGCCTGAGCTACAGCCAAGCTGAGAGACAAACATTTAGAGAGACGGGAGCTAATGGGACGTGATTAACGCGAGTCGGGTCCAACGGGCTCCATGTTGCTGTCAGAACAAACGGGTCGGGACGCGATTAACGAGGTCAGCCCGGCAGCTGAGTCTTCCTCCAGATGCTGCTGAGCTGAAACCGGTCCGGTCTCAGCAGGAACTCTGGCTGCAGAGCCGAGGCCCGGTCTGTGGCTCGGATCAGAACCGGGGCCTCCGTTGATTCATTTTGTTCATCCCAGGACAGAAATGCTTGGTTCTGCCGACCCAAAGCCTCTTTCCTGGACAGAAACAAATATTCAACAGGAATACTCCAGAAACCGTTGAGCTGAACCGGTTCCTGTCGAGACCCGGTTCTGTGAAGCTTTACAAGTCCTGAACTGGCCTGACTGGACCCAAACTACATGACCTCATTTCCTGTGGTTGTCATGGTGATTTTACCTCAGGTGAAATTAGCCTGACAGATAAAACAGGCAGAGGAAAATGAGGAAGAGGAGGGAAGGAGAAAGAGGAGGCACGTGGCCCAGAACCGCACAACGGTTCTGCTTTGATCAGCCCGCTAACCGCCTGCAGACGGTCTCTGGTTCTGGTTAACTGGGCCTTGTTTCCAGCTTGTTCTCCCAGTTCTTTAACTGGAGTCCAACATGTCCCTCGGACACTGGCGGTTGGTCCAAGTGTCCTGACAGCGTCTGAAGGTCCACCAGCTGCAGACCAACCAGACCCAGGAACTGATCCTGACCCACAGCACAGCCGACCCAGTTACTGCCAGAACCAAAACCACTTTAACCTGAAGTGCAAATAACAGTCAAGAATGAGGCTAATGAGCTAACAGCCAAGCTAACCTGACTGCTAACTTTGAAAATATTTAGCGCTCTTAGCTTCTCCTACATTGTTTTTCATTTTTAATGAATTCTTAAATTGTTTTGTTGTTTTGTAAACTTTCAGTTAAAGTTCAACTTCTGTGCAGAAGCTAAATTACACTAAATGTTGGTGTAGCACTTTAGCATTAGCTTCCATTAATTAGCAGTTTGGTATGGTGATTTAGCATTAGCCTCTGCTAAATATGACATTTATGTAGCCCCTTAGCATTAGCTTCCAGCAAATAACATGTTGGTGTTTTTCTGTAGCTTTAGCTTTCGCTGAATTACAGTTAATGTAGCATTTAAACATCAGAACAGAACCAGCGAAACACCTCTAAACGGATCCAAACCAGGTTCAACTTACTTTAGAAGCCGGACCAGAACCGGGCCTGGTACCAGAACCGGGCCTGGTACCAGAACCAAACAGGTCGGAAACCAGTTCAGAAAACCTTCAACTTCCAATAAATAAACCTGTTCAGATCTTTGTGGTCAGAGTTTACCGAGTCAGGTCCAGAACCAGGACCAGCTCCAGAACCAGAGCCAAACGAGTCCAATCCCAACTTCAGGAGGTCTCGAGAATCTACCCTCTTGATGCTAATCAGAACCACCAACTGGTCCAACAGGTCAGAATGGGAAGAATGATAATGATCATCAGTGTTTAAGAGACTGACCCAGTACTGATGGATTGATGCGGTACTGATGGACCGACCCGGTGGGGGAACCAGAGCTAAGCTGCTTTGCTTCATTTCTCAGTTCATCAGATTAAAAACCCACTGAGTGGAAAATAAAACGATGTTTCTGACCGCTGGGTGTGTGTTGTGTGTCAGTGTCTCTGTGTGTCAGTGTGTGTGAGCATATGGAGGTAATGATGTCCTGCGTCACAAACAGATAGAGTTACTCACACACAGATGCTAGCAATCATATTGCTTCATGTATAAACAGACAGAGAGGATGTGAGGGCGGGGCCTGTTGCCATAGAGACTCAGTTCCATCATCATCATCAAACCGTTTTCATATTTTTCAGAGACCCTGAGCTGCAGAGCGGTCAATTCGGCATCTCCATGGCGCCGGATGTCGGCGACAACTCCAAAATTTAGACATTTCCGACGTTTAATATTTTCAGTCAATCAATAAAAAACATTTTAATCAACTTTTTTCTCCTCCAACCCTGTAAATATGTTAATTAAAAAAATACTAAAATCAAAAACTGTATAGACTGAATGTTTTTAAAATGATAGGTAAGAGATCGTCGCTGATTGGCTGTTTGATGCATTCTTTCCTGCATTTTTATTGGTCCAGCACAGGAAGCGGTTTCAAACACAAAGGAAGTTAATCTCTTAATATTCTGGAATATTTTCTGATGTGTTTTGGTGATTTAGTTAACAGCTGACTCATTCAGTTTCTCCAGGTTTTAGATTCTGTGGTCACGGAAATTCGTACAAAATCTAGATTCGTGCATTAGCATAATTTTGAGATTATGCAAATTTTCCTAATAAATGTTTAAGTGATGCTAACTCCCGCCAGCAGGTGGCAGCATGTCTGACTTCTGCTGATGTAAAGTTAAAGTCTGAACAATATGGCGAGTTGATGAGATTGCGCTGTTAAAGTTCTTTGAATCTCTTCATGAGTGATGCAGATATTTATGATGTAGAGCTGCAGTGACTGGTCAGTGGTGAAGAATCCCAAACTGGAAGAGAAAGATTAAAATAAATATTGAATGCAGGACAATAAAACATGCAGGATGTAAACAGATATTTGTGCAGAAAAACAACAGACTAAAATCTAAATAACAGCAAACTTCTTGTAGCTATAGTGCCACCTATGAAGGTTAATGATGTCACACCTGTATCTTTAAAGTTATCTAACATGATTGTATAATATGCAAAGGTCACTTCAGCATTCACTATTGTTTCATAGCATTGCTGGATCAACCTGCTCGTTCTGGTTCTGCTCTGCATCCAGAACCAAACATGGAGAAGCAGCATTCTGGACTAAATGTTTGTTTCATAATTGATGACTGTTTGATGTTTTTATGATGTAAAGTCTTTGATCTGCCTGGTTCTGAAATGTTCTGACAAATAAACTAAAATAAATATAAACTGTTCTGTAGCAGGAGGCTGAGCAGTCCAACATGTTTCAGAAATGTTCTAGAGACATGTTCCTCTAATATCCCCCTACTGTTCCTCTAGTGTCCCTCTAATGTCCCTCTGGTGTCCCCTAGTGTCCCCCTGTTGTCCCCCTATTGTCCCTCTAATGTCCACCCAGTATCTCTCTAATGTCCCCTGGTGGCCCCCTAGTGTCCCTCTAATGTCACTCTTGTGTCCCTCTAATGTCCCTCTAGTGTCCCCCTGGTGTCCCTCTAATGTCCCTCAGGTGTCCCTCTAATGTCCCTCTAGTGTCCCCCTGGTGTCCCTCTAATGTCACTCTTGTGTCCCTCTAATGTCCCTCTAGTGTCCCCCTGGTGTCCCTCTAATGTCCCTCAGGTGTCCCTCTAATGTCCCTCTAGTGTCCCTCTGGTGTCCCCCTGGTGTCCCTCTGGTGTCCCCCTGGTGTCCCTCTAGTGTCCCTCTGGTGTCCCTCTAATGTCCCTCTAGTGTCCCTCTGGTGTCCCCCTGGTGTCCCCCTGGTGTCCCTCTAATGTCCCTCTAGTGTCCCTCTGGTGTCCCCCTGGTGTCCCTCTGGTGTCCCCCTGGTGTCCCTCTAATGTCCCTCTAGTGTCCCTCTGGTGTCCCCCTGGTGTCCCTCTGGTGTCCCCCTGGTGTCCCTCTAATGTCCCTCTAGTGTCCCTCTGGTGTCCCCCTGGTGTCCCTCTAATGTCCCTCTAGTGTCCCTCTAATGTATGTCCCTCTAGTGTCCCTCTGGTGTCCCCCTGGTGTCCCTCTAATGTCCCTCTAGTGTCCCTCTAATGTCCCTCTAGTGTCCCCCTGGTGTCCCTCTGGTGTCCCTCTAGTGTCCCCCTATTGTCCCTCAAATGTCCCTCTAGTGTCCCCCTAGTGTCCCTCTAATGTCCCTCTAATGTCCACCCAGTATCTCTCTAATGTCCCCTGGTGGCCCCCTAGTGTCCCCCGAGTGTCCCTCTAGTGTCCCTCTAATGTCCCTCTAGTGTCCCTCTGGTGTCCCCCTGGTGTCCCTCTGGTGTCCCCCTGGTGTCCCCCTGGTGTCCCTCTAATGTCCCTCTAGTGTCCCTCTGGTGTCCCCCTGGTATCCCTCTGGTGTCCCCCTGGTGTCACTCTGGTGTCCCTCTAATGTCCCTCTAGTGTCCCTCTGGTGTCCCCCTGGTGTCCCTCTGGTGTCCCCCTGGTGTCCCTCTAATGTCCCTCTAGTGTCCCTCTGGTGTCCCCCTGGTGTCCCTCTAATGTCCCTCTAGTGTCCCTCTAATGTCCCTCTAGTGTCCCTCTGGTGTCCCCCTGGTGTCCCTCTAATGTCCCTCTAGTGTCCCTCTAATGTCCCTCTGGTGTCCCTCTGGTGTCCCTCTAGTGTCCCTCTAATGTCCCTCTAGTGTCCCTCTGGTGTCCCTCTGGTGTCCCCCTGGTGTCCCTCTGGTGTCCCCCTGGTGTCCCTCTAATGTCCCTCTGGTGTCCCCCTGGTGTCCCCCTGGTGTCCCTCTAATGTCCCTCTGGTGTCGCTGCCATGTTCGTCCATCTGGCAGCTGTATCTTTAAGCCTCTGCTGAACATTAGCCAATCGCTAACGATGACGCAAGCAGTGCTACAATGAAGCTAACCCGTCCTGCAGAGCTGCTGTCCTCTGAGACTCTGGAGTGTCTCCTGAACAAACCGACCAGAGGCTTTCTGCAGGAACTGCTCCTGAGACAATGTGGGTTATGGTGGACGATAGACAGTTCTGGACGGTAGACGGTTCCAGGTCATCTCTGAGAATGTTCATGCGTTCTGGACTTTGACTAGTCCTCTGACTCTCCCTTTATGCACTTGTAATGGGTCAGGTCCGGTTCTGCTGGCGCTTCCTTCCTACATAGTCAGTCAGTGGTGGTAAACCCGCCATCTGAGAGGCTAGCTGTGCTAATGCTGCAGCTCTAATGTGCTGAGCTAATTTTAGCGTTTTGCTAACTTTGAGAACATTTGGCACTCTTAAACGTTCAGGTGGATAAACTTTGACCTCTGTGACATTTTGTTCCTTGACTGTTAAGAATTCTTATTTACATGGTTTTATTTTGAAGTCTGTTTCCGTTTCCTGTCCTCATGTTCTGTTGACTTTCTGTCGAGTTGACAGTCCTTTATTTGGACCCAGAGCCTCCAGATCAGTTCTGAAAACCTAAACAAACAAACAGGAAGTGGCTTCTGAGTTTAACTTCCTGCCACATCCAGACCCGATTATCCCGACCAGAACCAGGACCAACTTGTCTGTATGTTTACAGGTGAAACACAACGGACTGATCCAGGAGATGGAGCATCCGACGGCAGGATGCATCGCCGTGCCGGGTCAGCACACACACACACAAACCTTACCCATACCCTTATCCTAACCCTAACCATTACATACCTAACTCTAACCAAAACTCAATTCACACCTTAGTCCTAAACCTGACCCCTGACCCAAAAACAGTGTTTCCCCTTGTGGGGACCAGGCTTCGGTCCCCACAAGGAGCAGTGGGTCCCCACAACGTAGCATGTGTCAGGAAGGTCCCCACAAGGTATTAGAAACAAACACACATACACACACACACACACACACACACACACAGACAGTCTGCAGCCAGAGGTGTCGGGGTCATGTGACCTCCAGTTCTGTTGATGTGCTGTTGTCACACCAGCTTACTGGTCGTGGTTCTGGTCGTGGTTCTGATCTGGATTCCTCTCTCCGTCTCTAAATCACGGTGGAACATTTTTCCAGGAATCGTCCTGATGGTGTTGGGCTCTCGGAACCAGACTCTCCACTGGGAACACTGGGATTGCCCCCCTGACTGGGTTGGACCCGGCTTGGCCCGACCCGACCCGACCCGACTGCTGATCCACAAACAAATATTTGTGAGCGGAACCGCAGCGTGCAGCTGAGGCGGTCCGCTGGGATGCCGGTTTGATGGATCTCTGCGAGTTTCCTCTCAGGAAGCCGTTTGTCCTCCTCTCACGATTTACGGTCCGATCCGTCTCCGGACCCGACCCGGTTCCGACCCGGCTCTGACCCGGCTCTGACCCCAGGCTCGTCTTCATGCCACAAGTTCCCCTCGTTTGGACCAGTCCATCATTTCCTACAAACTTCAGGCTGTTCGGTATCCGGACCTGGTTCTGATCCGGTTCTGACCCGGTTCTGTCCCGTTCAGTCGTCGTCTGCTGTGTGAAAATCTCTGTCAGAGGATAAAATGTTTCCTCACAGTTCAGAAATCAAAGCATCAATAGAACCAGCAAGGTCCAAACATGGCGGAGACGTTCCTTGGTTCTGGTTCTGGTCGGTTTGGGTTTTCATTTAGCAGGAAGAACTGGACTGGTTTCACTTCATCGGAACTCTGAAGTCTGAGCTTCATCATCTGGAGCCGTTAGCTGGTCAGGTTAATCTATAGATCTACTATCAGTAATAATCTGCTAGTTTAGTGTCTCATTTAAACTTTTATTAAAAGTTTAATAAAGTTTAACATCAAAGGAAACAAACACCGGGCGGGTCTGGCGCTTTAGCATTAGCATTAGCTTAGCTATATATAGGGTTAGCGTTAGCATTAGAATTAAAGTCTGGAGCCTTCATCAACTTTCTTCTTCTTCCTCCATCCATCTTGGATCAGAACCAGAAAAAAGATCTGATGAATAAAAGGATTACGTAACGTTATTCATTAATTATTTACCCCGACACCCTCACACACACACACACACACACACACGCACACACACACGCACGCATGCAGACTGTGTGATGTTCACGTTGAGGCTTGTTGAAGAGGATAATAAGTTAGTTATGTGGTGAAAACAACACACTCAGCACGTGAAACCCCCCCCCCCCCCCACCCACACACACACACACACACACACACACACACCCGGCCTGCCGGTCTGTGAGATCTGGCCTCATTAGCGCTGATCTTTAAAAGCAGCTGATTGTCTGAGTGTCCAGAAATAAACAGCTTGTTCTCTGCTGCAGATTCTCATTCATTTCTGACTGGAAGCTTCATGTGTTCATTACTGAACCAGTTCAGTTTGTAACGTTTCATCCAGACTCAGTGCAGGAAAAGTTTAAAACATTTTACCCTGAATAAATCTTTGCTTCGATTCGATTCAAAATCAAATTTAGAGTCAGAAGGATCAATAATTCCTGATGATTTCTGATTTACTCCTCAGGTGATGAGTGGAGCGTTTGATTGATTTCCTGAATGAATCAATGAATGAGAATCCAGCCCACTGAACAATCCAACAGCTGATTCTCTTTCAACAACATTTATGACTTTGTAACATTTCTTGTAAGATGTGCAGCTAATATTTCATGTTAGCAGAAGAGATGAAAGTGCAGAACATTCAGCATTTAGAGGAAACCTTCAGCATCCGTCAGATTTACTGAATTTATTCTGCTGCCTGTTTGAAGACTGAAAGTCTATAAGAGTTTGCATTGATTAAAGGGAGTGTGTGTGTGTGTGTGTGTTCAGGTCCAGCTGTGCGCTTCAGCAGCTTCCCCCTGAGCGGGCCAACGCCGCCTCCTCTGATTGGTCAGCACACGGTCCAGGTGCTACGGGACACCTTGTCCTACAGTGATGATGTCATCAAGGAGCTGCTGGAGACCAGGGCGGTGGCTCAGAATGAAGTGTCCTGATTGGCTGAAGAAAGAGAAGCTGCCAATCAGAACCAGTATGATGTAATCATGATGTCATAGACTGTTTAAAGTGTAACCAACCCTGGTAAATCTGAGCCCCGCCCCTAACAAGTGTTAAAATGTCAGCAAAGTGAGAGGAGCCGATATACACTGAGGGGCGTGGCCAGGTGTGTTAATGGGGGTGGTCATGACAGAAGAAGCGCTGCTAACAAATTAACTTTATCACTACATTTATATACAATCCTCTGTCTGGACTTTAATGGCACAAGCAATCTGCAGCTGTTCATGAGGAAGCAACCAGAGGAGCGCTAAGACCCGCCCACAACACCACGAGGGCAGGGTTAGAGTTAGCGCTTAACTGTCACATTAAACTCCGCCCACAGCCCATTGAGTCACTCTAAGCCCCGCCCACAGCCCGTTGAGTCACTCTAAGCCCCGCCCACAGCCCGTTGAGTCACACTTAGACCAGGTTCTGCCTGAGGGGGCAGCACTGAGACAGCTTGTGTGAAATTAACAAATTTATAGAAAAATGTCCAACAGAAACATAAAAATAAAACTCAAAATAACTTTTTGACAGGTTTATTTTATTGGTTCGTTACACTTTAATGAATCTGCTCTTTATACTCCTTTAAAATGCTTTAAAACGTTGTGGAAGGAAAACCTCAGAAAACTGACACTCCATGACTAAATCTGCTGCTGAATAAATTATTTTCATAAATCATGAAAATGAATCATTTAGTCTCCAGGGTGATTTCTGAGTCCTTCAGAGTCAGCTAGACTTTATACTGGATATTTAAAATGTTTTCAGTGTTTATTAGAATTTAAATTTATTGATCTGTGACTATTTGTTCTTACATTATTATTAGAAACCTCCATCACAACCAGACCTGCTGGAGTCTTAACTGTGGCACTAATGTCACTCTGAACATCTACCTGCTGCAGAGCTTCTGTTCTACAGGCAGAAAGATGACACCTAGTGGCATAAAGGAGGAACTGCATGAAACAATAACTGGTCTGGTCCCACATGTGGGAACATAAAACGGTGTTTAGTAAAGTAGGCTGTAGGAAAAACATGGGACATTATGGGACACTGGGGGACAGACAGGAAACTAACTGGATGCTTCCTGACAGGAAGCAGGAAGTGGTTCTCCATCTCTGTTTCTCTCTGCTGTGTTGAGCAGAACCTCCCCGGTTCCATCCAGCGATTCCGGTTCTGTTGGGTCTCCTTCAGAAGCGGTTCTGGTTCTGCAGCTGCTCCTTTCTTGGCTGCCTCTGCGCTGAACTCGGGCTGTGAGAGAGAAATCCGGATGTACGTAACCCGCCGGCTCCGGTTCCAACATCTGGAAGCCCGGCGCTGATGTCCGACCCAGACCCGGTTATACGAGTCCAGAACTCCGTCTGGAGCTGAGCTCATCGCAGGAAATGAACCACCATCCCAGTTTACACCAAGACTTCAAAAGGAGAGAAACTGCTGCTGGGTTCTGGACCAGAACCTGGACCTGGACCTGGACCAGAACCTGGATCCTCTTTGTTGGCTGGAACCAGAATCGTTTCTTGTTCTGGTCGTGATGACAGACGATGTGACGTTCAGGGACAGCTCAGAAAAATCGAGCCGCCGGTTCTGATCACTACTGACACACACACACAGAGGGTTGAGAGCTCCAGACGTGAACTTTGACCTTGAAGCTGAGCAGAACCAGGCAGCTCCAGAATCTGGTTCTGGTCCAGCTGGAGGTCCAGCTACAGTGTGATGGAAACACACACACACATGGTGCAGGCTTCCCCCCGTGTTTCCTCAGGGAGTGTGTGAGGAAACCTCTTCCTGCTGCGGTCCGGATGCCGGTTCTGCTGCAGCTGTGATCCTCATCAGCGCAGCATAAGCTGCAGCAACCAATCAGAGCACGGCACTCTGTTTGGCAGGATGTGTACGGCCCGTTGCCATGGCAGCAGCTTCTCCTGTTGTGTCTGAGCAAACCAGACAAAGATGGATCCAGCAGACTCTGTCCTGATTGGTCGGTTTGGCAGTGGAGGCGGTCCGGCCCGGTGAACAGAACCTCCTGGTTCTGAGGTCCAGGTTGTTCTTGTGGAGACTCTCAGGTCTGGTACGGGTCCAGGGAGAAAAGCTTCCCGGTTCTGTGGCATCAGGACGGTCCAGCCTGGTCCACAGGTCCATCAGGTTTTGGTCAGAACCAGAGAGATCTGGGCTTCCTGGCAAAACCAGGATGAAGCTGCAGGTTCTGCAGAACTTCATGAGGCCGAATGCTGCGGGGAGGTTCTGTTTGGTCCAGTTTGGACCGGCTGAATGAAGAGATGAAGCCGGGTCACATGAGCAGAACTTTTAGTTTCCACCTGAGGAGAAAACAACAAATCAGGAGACGATCCTCAGAACGCTTAGCTGTCCGCTAATAGCACAGCTATAGCTGTGCTGTTAGCGCTTTAGCATTAGCTTCCACTGAATAACATGGTGGTATAGCGCTTTAGCGTTAGCTTCCTCTGAATAACATGGTGGTATAGCGCTTTAGCGTTAGCTTCCTTTAGCAGAGCTAATGTTTACGATTAGCACTTGATGGTTAGCGCAGCTAGCGTGTTAGTTAGCGATGACCACCACTGCTGGAAGGAAAACTATCTGAAGCAGCTGGTCTGGTCTAGTCGGTCCAGGTCCGGTCCGGTCTGGCGGTCATGAAGAGCAAAGATGGTTTCATAAACTGCTTCTTGATTGGACAGAGGCCTCCTTCTCCTCTGATCCAGGTCACAATGATCTGCTGGTTCTGGTTCTGGAGCCGGTACCGGGCCGCTCCACTGCTGCTCTCAGCAGAGCCGCCATATTGGTTCCTCTGATGTTTTCAGGGTCAGTTCACTTTCAGTCTCTTTGAGTCGGAGCAGCAGCCGTGACTCCCGCTCCAATTAGAATCCTGGGCTCTTTACATTCTGGACCCCCAGAACCCGTCCAAACCCCCCAGAGCCCCCTCCCGTCCCGCTGCGGCCCCCCGGAGCCCCTGGCCCGGTTCTGAACTCTGACAGCCAGGATCCGGATCAGAAGCGGCGCCGTCAGGGAACAATGCAGAGCCTGTGACCGACCCGCTGGGCCCGGTCACGTTTCAGCCCGTCCCCCTGGTTCCGATGGGACGGACCGGGACAAACGTCCTCTGGACTCAGAGCGACAGGCTGAGGATCCAGAACCGCTGCTGGTCCAACATGAGGACAAAAGGAACCTCTTCTGTCTCTGAGACTTTAAAGCTTCACAATGAATCTGGTTTCACTTCCAGACTCTAAAATCATCCAGTTTCGGGTCAGAACTGAAAAATATTTACAGAACCAATCAGAATTCAGCTTTAAGTCTTTAAAGCTTTTTCAGTTTAACATTTAGAAACATCAATAAACTTTCTCAGCAGGTCAGTCATTTTAAAAACAGAAAACACTTTTAACCCTCCGATAAAAACTGGAAGTTTGACCATATAAGGAAGATCATGTGACCTTTGCCCCTGAGAGGAATCGGTCAGTGATGGTGGCTCTGAAAAAAACATTTTCTTAACTGAACTGGAACAATGGAAAAACAGGCTGAGCAGAAAGCTAACAGCTAAGCTAACTGTGGTTGTTTGTGAGCTTAAATCAACCAGGTAAGATTTATTTATTTAATCACTACAAAACATCTCATATTGATCGCTTATCGCCTAAAATCAATAACAGCAAACCTGCATGTTTATCTTCAGCTGTTCTGACTGAACAGGACGTAAAAAAACACGATTAATGGCAATAATCAATTAATATTGATGTAAAAGTTCTGGTTCCGCCGGCAGATTATTTAATCTAGAACAGATTATTATCCTGCTGAAGATGCTAAAGATACTTGTCAGCTGGTTCTGAAGATGCTGGTCCAGATGCTGGTACTGAAGCAGATGTGAACCCAGAACTGGGTTGGTAAATCTGGATTCATTTTTCTAATCCGGTTCAGATTTTGATCGGTGGGAATGTGGTCTCCCAGCAGCAGCAGTTCATTCCAGCTCCAGCTGGTGCCACTGGTTCTGACATCCAGGGAACACGCCGTCCTCCAGAACCGGGCCACAGACAGCAGCTGACTGTGGGAGGTCAGCGGGGGTCATACCGGGTCATCCCCCCCCTCCGGACCAAACCGGGTCAGTAGGAACCAGAACTCTGATTAACACACATGACCCGTTCTGTTGTCTCACCAGTTAATCAGAACCGTCCAGAACCGCTTCACATCAAATGCCGAGAGCTGCTGCAGGCGGAACCAACGGGTCCAAAAGGCCCGGCAGAACCTCTGATTCAGACTGTTGGGTCCAATTTGGTCCAATCAGGTCAGACGGAACAGGAACTGAGGAATTGGACCGGGTCGTAGAGCAGAAGGTTCATCAGAACCAGAACCAGGTAATGGGTCACATGTTGCATAACTGATATGATCAGAACCGGTTACACACACCGAGTGTGTGTGTGTGTGGGGGGGGGGGGGGTGTGTGCGTGCGTGTGTGTGTGTGTGTCGGCTGCACAGCTGGAGGCGACACACACCAATAAAACCAGTCAGCCAGCTGTGGGGTCAAAGGTCAGCGCTCCCTAGGTGCAAACTGCCTTTGTCCATTTCCACCTCTGGAACTGATCAGTGTGTGTTGGATCTTCAGAAACGACCTGAGAGCTGGTTCTGGTCCTGGTTCTGGTCCTGGTTCTGGTCCTGGTTCTAGTCCTGGTTTGGTTCTGGTCCTGGTCCTGGTCCTGGGTTAGGGGTTAGGGTTAGGGTTGGTCCTGGTTCTGGTCCTGGTTCTGGTTCTGGTCCTGGTCCTGGTTCTGGTCCTGGTCCTGGTTCTGGTCCTGGTTCTAGTCCTGGTTCTGGTCCTGGTTCTGGTCCTGGTCCTGGTCCTGGTTCTGGTCCTGGTTCTGGTCCTGGTTCTAGTCCTGGTTCTGGTCCTGGTCCTGGTTCTGGTCCTGGTTCTGGTTCTGGTTCTGGTCCTGGTTCTGGCTCTGGTCCTGGTCCTGGTTCTGGTCCTGGTTCTGGTTTTGGTTCTGGTTCTGGTCCTGGTTCTGGTCCTGGTCCTGGTCCTGGTTCTGGTCCTGGTTCTGGTCCTGGTCCTGGTCCTGGTTCTGGTCCTGGTCCTGGTTCTGGTTCTGGTCCTGGTTCTGGTTCTGGTCCTGGTTCTGGTCCTGGTCCTGGTCCTGGTTCTGGTCCTGGTCCTGGTTCTGGTCCTGGTTCTAGTCCTGGTCCTGGTTCTGGTCCTGGTCCTGGTCCTGGTTCTGGTCCTGGTCCTGGTTCTGGTTCTGGTCCTGGTTCTGGTCCTGGTCCTGGTTCTGGTCCTGGTCCTGGTCCTGGTCCTGGTTCTGGTCCTGGTTCTGGTCCTGGTTCTGGTCCTGGTCCTGGTTCTGGTCCTGGTTCTGGTCCTGGTCCTGGTCCTGGTCCTGGTTCTGGTCCTGGTTCTGGTCCTGGTTCTGGTTCTGGTCCTGGTTCTGGTTCTGGTCCTGGTCCTGGTTCCTGGTCCTGGTCCTGGTCCTGGTCCTGGTCCTGGTTCTGGTCCTGGTTCTGGTCTGGTCCTGGTCCTGGTTCTGGTCCTGGTCCTGGTCCTGGTCCTGGTCCTGGTTCTGGTTCTGGTTCTGGTCCTGGTTCTGGTCCTGGTTCTGGTCCTGGTCCTGGTCCTGGTCCTGGTTCTGGTTCTGGTCCTGGTTCTGGTTCTGGATCTGTCTCTATTTAACCTTCAGTTATGAAAATGTAACTTAAATCCTTCGACTGGCTGCAGCTTCAGTTAGTTTATAAATCACGGATCGGATCAGAACCATGATACGTTGCAGATCAGCTGCCGGATCCACCTTCCAGAACCTCTCGGGTTTAATCCAGACCAAACCAGAAACATAATCAATGTTTGCTGCTGAAATGTACAGATAAAATTTGATTGATTGATTAAAATACATTTTACTTCCTAATTTAACTTGAAATTGGGCCTCTGTCTCTTTAAGAGGCTCCTGCTCTTCCTGAAGCTCCGCCTCCAGGAAGTCATCCAACATGGCTCCTCTTTAACCCTTTAACGTTTTACCAGCGTCGCTCTGACATCACCAAGCTCCGCCCACAACCGGCCTGGAAACCCCACGTGACCCCAAGTCTCACAAACAAAGCCTCGCGGCGCTTCGTTTCTATGGAAACATGGGCTCTTCCACTTGGACTGATAGAGTATTTCTGAGTCGATTAGTGCTTCATTTCTGCCGGATTTTCACCAAATATCAGCTACAACAATGGACAGAGGGACTAACAAGTTCATGTCATCTTTTCTGGATGGTATTAAAGTGTTTGAGCCGCGGTGCCTCCAACATGACGCACGGCACAGCAAAATGCTTCGGTCGATGAGGAAAGTGATGAACCTCAAGATCACTGATGCTTATTGTTCTAGCAAGGCTGGGTAAGTCGGACATTCACCGTTTTCTAGGTTACCTGTGAAATCACTGGTGATTCCTGTTGGCTAATGTTTGCGAGCATCGGCGCTGGACTCGGTGCTAGCGCGGCTAACACGAGTAGCAGTTTAGTCAAAAGCCTTTGGTGCTAAAATCCAATCTTTGCTGTGTGTCAGATGCATATTGATGTGTTTAGCTAACATTAGACTGTAGCAGACAGGATTCAAGGTGTAGAGTTGGTATCTGCTGCCGTTATGCTGCTCTTAGCTAACAGGTGTTCATGATGGATGTGTTTAGTATTTATTTTCTTTTTTCAGACAGAAAGAAAGCAAATCAATAATACTTACACCAGCGCACACTCCTTTGCTCTTGTTGATGCTATGAAGCATTAGCTGCTCATGCATCGAGCACCAGCTTTGATCCTAGCGAGACATTCTGCTTCTGATTTAGGAAATCTGTGAATTTTACTGCCATAAATACGATCAGGATTCCTGACATCACCAGTACAGATACCCCACTGGCAATGGGGAACCATTCTGTTTCTGCCGGTCTGCATGTAGCCTGGCGCTACATTAGCTTGTGTTTGTGAGACGGCCATACGTGGTAGCCGCGCTGCTACGTAGAATGGGCATCAGCCAATGAAACGCAGCCCTGTGGTCATGTTCATGAGCTCAGCAGCTGTTTGCTAATTGCTGCTGGCTAGTCTGAAGGATCTGAGTGGGGGAGGAGCAGTGCCTCGGAGGCGGGGCTAGGTCCACCCAGGTGTTTTAACAGCTGAATGGATATTATTTCTCAAACATAAAGGAATCAAAGCAACGCTCCATAATGGAAAGATGAGAAAAGTGATGATGGTACCGTCCCTTTAAGACCAGCACAGCAGATTTAAGAGTTTTACAAAGATTTTACTTTGATCATTCTATTTGCATTCAGAATAAATAGTTAGTTTGTGTAATAATTAGCTTTCTGTGGATATTTTATCATTCAGAAACAATTAAAAAGACCAGAATCTCACAGAACGCATCACTTCCTGTCCAGGAGCGACCTGAGATCAGATCCAGGATCAGCTGAGAGAAACTCTCCTCCAGATGTTACCTGGAGGAGTTTCTGATTGAAACTGTCTGCGTGTCAGGAGATCAGTGTGTGTCAGTCTGTGTGTTCGGGTGTGTTGGTATGTGTCACTGTGTCTGTCTTAGTGTGTGTGTGTTGGTGTGTGTTGCTGTGTGTGTGTGTTACTGTGTGTGTGTGATGGTCTGGGTTTTATTTCTCTCCTTGCTTCTTCCTCTCTGACTCGGTTTCGTCCCGCTGCAGTGCCCTGGAGCAAGGCGCTGAGCTGCTGACCTTTGACCTCTTGGTGGGTTTGAGGGATTTGTGGAGGTTTTACAGCTCAGCTACAGACGGTTGGTGGGTTTGGCTGCTCCTTCAGAGCATCAGAACCTCTGACAGATCCGTTTGTTCTGGACTCAGCAGAACCTGAAGCTGGGCTCATTTTGCCCTGCGTTTGGTCTGACAGGAGTCACAGCTGCTGCAGATCAACCATCACAGCCTCCTTTGTCTCTCCGTCCTCCGAGGCCTCAGTCACATCAAGGTAAAGGTTCAGAACCAGAAAGGTCCGCGAAAGGTTCTGCTCAAGTATTTGGTTTGTCTGAGAAATCTGCATGAACTTGAAACCAGAAAACAATAAGATCCGGGAGGCCCTGAAGGCAACTTGTGCTGCTACGGCACACTACCGCTGCTGACCCGGCCGGGGCCCGATGGTACCACTGACCCGGACCCGCATCCACTGGTACCGCCGAGGCCCAGCTGGTAGAACCACACGGTTCTGTTTGAGGATCCGGTTCTGGTTCTGTTTTCAGTCCTGATCAGTTGAGTTCAGATCTGAGGCTCAAAGTTTAACTTTATGCTCACAAACAGCTGCAGTGGCCTCACGGTCTGGCTGTCGACTGTACTGGTTCTGAACTTCCTGGTTCTGAACTCATTCCAGGGTTTTGTACCTGCGGCTGATCCTGTGCTTTAGCTCAATGAAAATCTTTCCTGGATCTCCTGAGCCGTCCAGGATGCTGAGTTCTGAGTCCAGAACAAACGGTCAAGCCTTCCTTATCCTGTTCCAAACCCCCATGAGGCTTTGTGTGAATTATGGGCGTGTTTGCATGTTAGCATCTTGCTAACCGGCCTCCTCAGATGATTTAGGCTATCAAATATGGTGGAACTCCAGTTATCTCAGCTTAAATGTGGCCATATTGTTTTACCGCTCCCTCCATGTTGAAGAAGCAGCTTTTTGTCCACATAATGACCTTTGACCTCTTGGTGGGTTTGGGACATGAGACGTTTTGTTCAAGTTTAGAACTTTTAGCCAAATTCTTTTTGTTTCCTTAAATGTCGACAGGTGATGAAAACTACCACTTATCACAGAAATGCTGCCTTTTTGTCTTGAGTGCAGGTTCCAAACACACAAATTCAGCTTGGTCCGATTATTATGGTACCGCCTCCATCAGAGCTGCAGTTACTGGGCTCCACCAGGGCGTCTCACGACGCTTTCCAACCGGAAAGTTGCTCTCTAAAACAGGTCAATGTGTGATTCGGTTCGGTTCTGGTCCAGTGGGGAGATTCTCTGTATTACGGTCTGTAGCGCAGCAGCAGCGGTCATTTCTGTCCCATTATGTATTTATGTATACATAAATATACATAAATACATAATGGGGCTCAGATCTCTGGAGCTCCTTAGTTGCATCTTTTAGGCCTGATACTGCCTCTAGGGACGTGGGGTGGTAATTACACTACTGAATCAGAATACCACAGAGTCCTTAGTATTTATAAATAAATCTGGCATTACTGGCACTGAAAAATATAAATTCCGTCACAAAAGAACAAACTGAGAGGCAGTATCAGGCCCGAAAAGATACGACTAAGGAGCAGATTTAGAAAAACACAGAAAGCTACAGAACCTGTTAAACTGTGATCTGCACTGAAGTAAATAAATGAGAGAAGTTCAAATACAAGCTGAGAGTGAAAATCCTTCCTAAAGGTGAAACAGGAGACCGCGGATAATAAAGGAAATAGCGCCCCCTTCACTTCCGGAGTGCAATGGTCCCATTTCCATATAAGGTGTGACCCTGACAGCGGTCCGTCCCGCTTCCTGTTGCTGCAGCAGGTGGACTTGAAAAACTCTACAAATTACAGTGAAATACTGATACTTCCGCTGGGCGCCGGAAGTACGACTCATAATGGTTTCCACAGTCGGCCTCCCAGGAAAAAGGTCAGTAAGCATGTGGTCAAACCTTCCATATAAGGGCGTCTCTTCCTGTTTCAGATGCCGTATCGACTGGCTGCTTTGTTGAAGCTTCAGACTGTTTTCAGTCTATAAAACATGATGATGTGAAAACCTGACGTTCCTCAGCAACATCAAAGCTCCTCATCCTCATCATCATCATCATCCTGGTCCTCTGGAGGACATTTGCATCTAAAGGCGTCTAAAACCGTCCGTCCTCTCCAGGTTCTGGAAGATCCGATTCCAGCGGATGGTTCTGTGTGTGTGTGTGTGTGTGTGTGTGTGTGGACGGGCGTGTTCCGTTTACAATGCAGCATGGGAAATCAGAGCAGTGGTGCTATCGGAGCGAGCAGCTGCAGGCGGCGGGACGGGAGCCCAATCTTTTCTTCTTCTGCTCTGTAAAAACAACCTGCCTGCTGGTCTGGATCTGGAAGCTGATTGGCTGTTCGTGACAACCTGGACGGCTCACCTGAGACACATCATGAAGGTGGTACTGCCTGACCCAGTTGGTACTGCTGCCTCAAACCCACATAAACATTCATAAGATGATTCTGATTCTGTGTCATAATGTTCCATGAAAAAGTAAAACCCATAAAATCCAATTTGTTTTGGTTCTGATCCAGCTGATCCTGATGTTTGTAGAAGGTTTTGGGTCGAAGGCGGTGAGTAAATCACGAATCGACCCAAAAGGAGAAAAGAAACCAGTCAAATGAGTCAGAGGTTCTGTTTGTTCTTAACAGAACCTCTGGTCCAGTCGGACTTCAGACGAGTCGGTCGATTTGGTTCCGGAGCCCATAAACTCCGGAACCAATCAGGAAGCAGACCAAACATCACATTCAGAAGAGGTTCTGGTTCTGGAGGTCCACTGACCAAACGCTTACAGCGGCCAGTTCCCCTCCTGGCCTGTGGGGGCGCTGCACCAACAACTACTGAAGGAAACGACACAAAAACCTCTGAAGACTCTGAGAGCAACTTCCTGTTTCACCAGATGGAAACAAGATGGAGGCGTCAGATTTTAGTGTTGGAGGATTTCTCTCTAAGCTAAAGACCAGGAGCCATTTCTGATGCTATCGCTAGGCTAACACGTTAGCTTTATTTACCCAGAATGCCCTGTGCTGTAGTACGCTTCCTGCTTTTGGAGCGGTCTCTGGTCCGCTTGGTGTTTACATTCAAACTGAACCAGAGTTCGCTTCAACCAAACCCAGACTAAGGTTTGTAGGACCAGAGGTCAGAGGTCGATTAGCGTTCACACCTCAGCAACTGAACCGGACTTTGACTAGACTGATGGACCGGAGTCGGGTTAAGGTGGACTGAACTTGGCTGGTGGAATGAACCTTTGCTTGAGATACATTTGTATTTCAGCAACAGCCAATCAGAAGAGACTGTGGAGTTTTACTGTGAGCCTCACATCTCTTGTGATCACCTCTAAGGTCAGCTGATCGCTGGCGATGGACGTCGGTCCGCACCAATAAGCTGCTAAATACAAACTGCTGTGGCGTTAAATCGGTTCGTGAAATACATACAAATTAAGATTTAGACATGTTCTGCTTAAGGTGGACTGGATGTCCTGCTTAAGGCGGACTGGATATCCTGTTTAAGGTGGACTGTCGGGGTGGACTGGATGTCCTGCTTAAGGTGGACTGTCGGGTTAAGGTGATGGATGTCTCTTAGGGACTGGATCCTGTTTAAGTGACTGCGGACTGGATGTCCAGTGGATGTGGTAAGGTGGACTGGATGTCCTGGTTACTGGCTGGATGTCCTGCAGACTGGAGCCTGTTCGTCGTGCAGAGGATTCCTGAGTTTGTGGATGAGAATCCCGTCAGAGCGATCCGGACCGGGTCTCCGCCTGCTCCGGCCGCCCGGCGGTTCCGATGTCTTTCCCAGACCAGGAGCGCCGAGCGGCGGGTCAGCCAGGGAAACTGGTGACTCAGCGCTCCCAGTGGACCCATTCAGGGCTTTGCTGGGATTGGTGGTCGGTCCAGTCCAGACCTCCAGGCCGTTAAAGGGACAGTCTGTGATTTCTGCTCTTCCTGCTGCTGTCGGCTCGGCGCAGGCTGACGGATTAAAGCACAGCTCTGTTTGTCCTCTCTGGGCTCCCGTCCCATAAATACAAGCGGGTTCGTTTACATATCTGCAGGTTTCACTGCCGCTCTTCATCACTCTTCCTCTTCCTCAGCTCTATTTATGTTCTCATCCTCAGCAGTAACTTTCCTTCTCCTCATTCTCCTGATTTACGACCAAAACAGATTTTTACTGCCAAAGTTTCACAACCAGAAAAAACCCCTCTGTTTATAACCCCCCCCGCTCCCGTCACTATTTACTGTTGCAGAGGTCAGAGGTCATGGCTGCCGCTCCGCCTGTCGTTGTTTTCCTGTTTTGTTTCCTGTCTGGTCCAGACGGGCCACAGGTTTCTCAGAACCGGTCCGGCCCGCTGGGACCAGAACGTCTCCTTCTGCAGCAGGTGAGTTTCTGTGTGAGCTAATAAAGAAGTTCTGGTTCTGGGTCAGAACCAGAACCAGAATCTGCTCGAGATGCTCTGAACTAATCTATGAATTATTCTGTAAAAGTATCTTAATCTGTTTAGACTCTTATTTTGAAAGGCAGCTGCGTTAACATAATGCTAGTTTAGTTGTTATATTATTGATGAAATATTAAATCTGTTGAGGGTTTGCCGTACAGACTGAAGCTAATTAAAGGTCTGGAAGATTCAGATTCATGAATCTGATGTTTTGCTGCTGATTCGGCTTTAATTAAACGTTTTCCTGTGAAATCGATGATTTACTGCCTTTATTTACTTTTAGGACAATTTATTAAAACTGGAGACAGTTGAAATATTTATGGAAACCAGGTTTGTAGTTTTTCCTTCGTATTTCTGGACTCGTCTGGTGGAGATTATCTGTAGATTATTAATCCAGACACTGAAACGTTAAGATTAATATTCTCTGCATTAATCAGTGAATTCCTCCGTTCAGATGCAGGAAGCTGAGGAATCGTTCACTGAACTGTTTGGACTCACTGACGTGTTCAGATTGGTTTCCCTTAAAGCTCCGCCTACTTCCTGCCTTCTGATTGGACGGGCTCAGGAAGCGGTGAATCTGGGCGTCGCTGTTAGGTGGCGCTGTCGTTCTGCTCTGTGAAACGATTCATTCATTCGTCCAGATAAATGATGAATCAGACCAACGCCTCGTTTTGTCTGGATTCAGGTTTATGTAATAAATGTGACGCGGCTCCTTTAAGTCGGATGTTGTGATTGGCTGCAGCCGTTTCTCCTTCAGACCGCAGGAATCCCCTCAAACAACAGAGCTGGAAACTTTGTGCCGCTGGACGCCGTCCCATCAGGAAGCAACAAACTGAGGCTCTGCAGAGATCATCACTGTGTGTGTGTGTGTGTGTGGGGGTGTGTGTGTGTGTGTGTGTGCTGTAGTTACATATTTACTGCAGATTCGGTGCAGCTGAAGGGCCAGTTGGGACGTTTCACCTCGCTTCACCCTGGAAGGAGAGTTTTGATTTTATTTCATTTTTTTATGAAAGGAAGCTGAAAGTGAGGCGGTCATGTGATGAGGCAGCAGCTGAGGTCACATGACCCCCTGGGGGTCATCAGGAGGATTTTCAACACCATTTGTCCAGGCTGATTTATGCTGATGGCTGTTTGGATCTTAAAGGGAAGTTTTTATTCAAAACGGCAGATCAGAAGCATTCAGACTTTAATAGCACAGAAAGGGAAACGAGTTCACCAGAAAAACAAGAATTGATCCAGAAAAACAAGAATTAATCCAGAAAAACAAGAATTAATCCAGGAATCAGAGTTTGGAGTGAAGACAAACAGGATGAGACTGAAATGAGAGGAGAGATAAGGAGGCGAGGAGGAGGTGACCCTGCAGAGGGAGGACCTGAGAGGCTCTGGAGTCTAGACACAGTTAATACCAGGATTAACACACACACACACACACACACACACGCTCACGCTGCAGGATGTTTTTAGAGACATGCAGGCCAAGTTATGATTGGCCTTCTCCTCCTCTGATTGGCTGCGGCGCTCTGAGATAATGTGGCAACACATCAGGAGATCTATGGCTTTAACACCTGTTCGCCGCCCTGCAGGTGACTCTGGGACCTGCAGCCGCCGCTCCGCCCGCGTCCCATCGGGACCCGGAGACAGAACGGCTGCGGTCTATCTAAAGCACAAGATGTCTGAGCAGATTGATTAGATTGATTGACTGATCAGTTGCATTAATGACTTATTCACATGTGATTTTAGTTTAATTTCTTATTTAATGGCACCAACAAAGTTTTGTTCACATTTGCAACAGAAAGCTGTTATGAAGCTCGGTGGTGGCAGGTGGTGCTGTGGGTTTGTAGTCACATGATTCAATAAAGTATTTATGAGTTAAGGTGAAGACTGCATCATATGACCCTCAAATCCAGCAAACAGCTGAAGAAGGAAGGAATCGGGATGTTAAATGGCCTAGTCAAAGTCCAGATGTTAATCTGAGCCACAGCTGCTGGAGTGTTTTCTAAAAACAAACATCCAGTTTCTTCTCCTCTGGTCAAACGCGGCTCAGATCTTTGCTTCAGATGAAACAGTTCATGAAGGAATCCAGCCGTCCCTCGGCGGCGCGGCGCTGCGACCCGGTTCTGGTTCTGGTCCACATGGATCCGTTTTGCAGACAAACAAAGGGCGGCTCAGTGTTTGCTCCGATGAGACAAAGAGATCCAGAGCAGCAAACCAGAGCAAGATGTGGACATTCTTGTGTTGGGTTGACTCTGACCAGAGATGAGTCACTGGGGGAATAACGGCCGCGGCACGCTAACGTCAGAACGCAGCACCACCCGCCGGCTCCCCGCCCAGGGCCACTGATGTGGGCGGCAGGAATTTCTCAGACACGCTGCCTTTCATCAGCTGGGCTCTCCGCCCACCGCTCAGGATTTAACAGCAATCACAGTGGAGAGAGTGCAGCTGTTGCTAAAGCTGCTAATGTTGCTAATACTGATAATGTTGCTAATGCTACTAACGCTGCTAATGTTACTAATGCTACCAATGCTGCTAATGCTATTAATGCTGCTAATGCTACTAACTCTGCTAATGGTGTTAATGCTACTGATGCTGCTAATGTGGCTAAAGCTGCAGTCTGATGGAGATCAGTCGCACAAATAATTCCTGAGGAAGGAACAGGAACTGAACCTGGAACTGGAACTGGTTCAGTTCCTGGAACTGGTTCAGTTTTGTTTTCAAACTCCACTGAAGTTTATTTCACACTTCAGGTTGCAACAAAACAAACTACAAACCAACCTTACAGTGAAACAAACTTTTTTTCATTCATCTATACCACTTCCTGGTCAGGTGTGTCTACCTGACTGACATCACTGACCCTGCCTTTTGGAGCGACCTGCGATTTCTGAGTCTCCTCAGTGACTGAAGCTAAAGCTACTTCCTGTCTGAGGAACTGGTTGCCATGGCGGCTCCTCTGATCAAAGACAGATCAGAGATGAAACCGGGCAGAAATTCGGGCTGACAGCATCAGATGGAGGCTAACAGGAAGGATTAGCTTAGCTCATGCTACCTGGAACGGTGATGCGGAGCAGCAGGTCGCTAACAGGAAACATGTGGCGCCTCTCGGATGTCATGTTAACTGTGAGCAGCTGGAGGTTCTGGTTCTGGTTCTGGTTGAACACGAGCCGAGCTGCTATGACATGAGTCATAATCCGGGTTAATCTGACCTCCAGAGGCGCTGCGGGAGGTTCAGCTGTTTAAACATCAGGATCCTTCACCTGCAGCAGGTAGAGGGGGCGTGGCCTGCGCTGGGCCAACAGGCTGCAGCGCCCCCAGTAGCCCGAGCGGCGGCATTACAGCATCATGAGGCTCTGACTTAATCATCATCATATTTACAAATATAGACCCTCTGCATGGCATTGGAAATTTGGTGCATGCAGACAAGCTGGAGGGCAAAAACATAATTCTTCTACATGTCATCCATCGCCGCCGTACAATAACTCCATTAACTCAGTCAAACTTGGACATGAAGATATTATTAATTTAAGCAAAGGGAAAAACTGTTAAAGTACAACTCAAAACCACTTCTTTCCCCGGCTACACGCAGACTGGTTGCCATAGCAACTGACAACAACACCGCAGAAAACAAAACACTACAATATTTCCCAAACAAAGAGCAGAACATTCAGTCTGTTGCAGTAGTTTGGTTTTAGGGTTAAAGTTTATTTTGTGATTATTAATAAGTGAGGAGAAAACTGTAAATATATGGCTGGGTTAGCTCCATGGCTAGCTCCATGGTTAGCTCCATGGCTAGCTCCATGGTTAGCTCCATAGTTAGCTCTATGGCTAGCTTCATGGTTAGCTATATAGTTAGCTCCATGACTAGCTCCATGGTTAGCTCCATGGTTAGCTCCATGGTTAGCTCCATGGCTAGCTCCATGGCTAGCTCCATCGCTAGCTCCATGGTTAGCTCCATAGTTAGCTCTATGGCTAGCTTCATGGTTAGCTATATAGTTAGCTCCATGACTAGCTCCATGGCTAGCTCCATGGCTAGCTCCATGGCTAGCTCCATGGTTAGCTCCATAGTTAGCTCTATGGCTAGCTTCATGGATAGCTATATAGTTAGCTCCATGACTAGCTCCATGGTTAGCTCTATAGCTCGGTCCATGGTTAGCTATATAGTTAGCTGTATGGCTAGCTCCATGGTTAGCTCTATGGCTAGCTTCATGGTTAGCTCCATAGTTAGCTCTATGGCTAGCTTCATGGTTAGCTATATAGCTTGGTCCATGGTTAGCTATATAGTTAGCTCTATGGCTAGCTCCATGGCTAGCTCTATGGTTAGCTTCACTAGTAACAGTGAGCTAGCTCCATAGCTAGCTCCAAGGCAAGCTCCTGTTACTGTCTCTTCCTCTGCAGTGTGGAGTCTCAGTGTCTGGGGTCATGAGCGCCCCCTGCCATGAGACCAGCGAACTGCCTGCCTCACCTCCAGTCTGTTCTCTGGTTTCTGATCGCTGCTCAGCACAAAACACACAGTCGGTGACAACAAACACTGTACATTATATAAATAAGCTAAATTATGGACAATCAGTTCATATATTAAATGTTTTTAACCATTTTATTGGTGACATACAGACAGGAGGAGCACTCAATGGCATTGGATTGATCAATCCAGGTGAGGCTCAGCTTCCTGCTGCTTCACTTCTGAGCATTTGAATGGGAAATTGCAAAAGATTCAGAGATTTTGAAGAAAAAATAATCCGAATTGGTTAAGCTAAATGAAAAATAAATACACGACAGTACAAACCACAGGATGAATATAGCAATATAAATTATTTGTTTCTGTAATTCATGTTAATAAAAAAAAATATGAGTAAAAAGAGTGTTGTATTTTTTATTTTTAGGTCAACTGGAGTTTCAGTTGCTTTTTCTCTGAAAAGGTTTGATGCAACGTTTCAGTTGCCTGATGGTTAACAAATTCGTACCATTTTCTCTGGATCTTCTGAACTGCAGTGGGCCGCACAGGGGCCACACAGGGGCCGCACAGGGGCCACGGGGCCACAGGGGCCGCACAGGGGCCGCAGGGGCCGCACAGGGGCCGCAGGGGCCGCACAGGGCCACAGGGCCGCAGGGGCCGCACAGGGGCCACAGGGGCCGCACAGGGGCCACAGGGGCCCCGGGCCTTTTAGGCCTAAACAAGTCCAGGAGCGGCTCTGGGGCGGAGTCTTTCCTTCTTTCTTTCTCTCTGTGATTCAGACAGTTACTCATGGCCTCATGCGTGTCTGCGTGTTGGGTGGGCGGGACGAAACCTGCGTGGGCCGACCGAGGCGAGGCTGGAGAGCAGCAGAGAAGCAGAACCTGCGGTCCGGACGGGATGGCCCGGTCCGGTAATCTGGTTAATGATCTGACAGGAGGAACCATGTGAGCGTTTGATCCGGGCCCAACGCGCCCCGAACCGTCTAGACGGACCATCTGATCCCGCACATGATCCCAAAGCACCACAACAAACACAGATGGACCGAGCGGCTCCTGCAAGCAGCCAGACACGGCCAGGACCCGCGGGGCCCCCGCTGCGGCGCTGTGGCCCCCCCGCTGCGGGCCGCCGGAGCATGCGCATTCCTGTCGGTCCTCCACCTGTAAACGGAACCGCAGCAGCTTCTTCTAGTCGGGAGTTCGGATGGTCTGGACTCATGACCTGCAGCACCAGAAAGTTCAGTGAAACACAACAAAGTGTTTTCAGAGGCTGCAGGTGATCTGAGGATGAAAGTGGTTCGATTCCCTCATGACCCACTTTCCTCCATAAAATAAAGGCCACAAGAGCCAATAAAACATTGAATGTAATCTGGATTATCAACACAATCTTATCGCACATTAAGTTTCACAATCAGTTTTCTCCTAGTTAAATAGCCAATCGTGTGGTTGCTAGGATAAAATAATAAATATTTGGCCAATCAGCATCGCTGAAGTTAATGTCTGAATTTCGCCTCTACCTGTAGGATGCATTTGAACCTGTAGGTGGCGGTAATGCTCACCAACCGCCAAAAAGCATCGAAGAAGAAGAAGTTTGGGCGGTTGATGAAGACGATAATGGCGCCACAGAGGACGGAAGGAGACGTTACTCACCTGGATGAGGGCGGAGGAGCTTCCGGTGAGTTAATTAGCTTTAGCTGCTCTGCTACCTGTAGCTCTTCTGTTCACCGGCTGCTAATGCTGCTCAGTTCATAACGGTGGGTTAGCATGATGCTAACGGAGGTCTGGTTAGCATGATGCTAACGGAGGTCTGGTTAGCATGATGCTAATGCTGCTCTGGATAAATGCTGCTCAGATTTCTGCCTCATTGCTGCTGCAGTTTTAATGGCTGCGGTTCTCCTGTTGTCCTGCAGGTGGCGCTGAATCCTGTTGATAACTGTTAGAGGTTGTTTCATCCTGTTTGTTCAGTTGAACTCGTTAGTTTGGTGTTTTGATGCAGCGATTCCAGCTGTTGACACTGATTTAATAATCAGATTCTGTATATTTAATAAATTAACTTTCAGCTGATTTAACCCTTGGTGTTATTTTCTCCTTCATTTGATCCTAATTCAGAGAAATCTCCAGTTTTTCACCAACCGTCTGAAAATCAATCAATAAGAAACAGAAATATGGACGTATGAGCAATATGTTTAATATGTGCTTAAAGGTTGAAAATGTTCGAAGTGGTAAAGTTGTTCTGGTCAAAATGTGTTATTTTGTGACTAATATATTTATTGTATAAATGTTTTCTGCAGTCTTTGAACTTCATATTCTGGTTTCTGACCTGTAAACAATCAGAATCAGCCGAACCGGTCCGATGTCGGAATCTCTCAGGACTTCAGTAAAAGTTTAACAATCAACTTTTCATTCTAAATTTGTTAAGTACATGTTGAAGTAACGTTACTTTCACTAGAGTACAGTGACTGAGTGCAGTCAGTCAGAATCGGCTCCTCCCAGGGCAACAGGAGCCAGGCTGTCCTCCGGCCGCGCGGTGGCTGTCAGTGAACCGTGTTTCTGTCTGTACTCTGATGGCTCCATGAGGGATGAACACTGCGATATGACCTTTGACCTTGTCCTGAGCAGATGCTGGTGTGTTCTGTAGGAAATCCTCTGGTGCTTCATAACCTTGAAACTAACATTTTTATTCTCCCATTTCCCTCTTAAATAAAGAGCGGTAATAAAAATGTGAGTGTGAGCGTTAGAATAATGTTTCCCTCGACGTCGGCGAGTCGGATGACCTCTGGAGCTTCAGTCGACTCTTGGACGGCGGTTTGTGTCTTCATGCTGTCAAACGTTTCCCTGCTGTAATTCGATGAGCAGATCATCCAGGCCGCTGGTTTCTGGAGGTGCTGATGAAGGTCGACGCGGTCCGATGGAGACGCGTGTTCACCACCGGCTCCAGCCGTGACTCAGTCCAGAGCTATGCTGTGTAGATGCTTAAAACTTAATACTGAAAGTGAAAGCTGTGTTTTCATCCACTTGTTTTGAGAGAACTTTTAAAATGTTGCCCAAAGGAAAACGTGAATTAGTTGTGTTTTCTGGTTTGTAGGGAACCGACCAGCAAAGCGTGATGTCATCAGATTAAGCAGGAAGTAGAGGCTGCTAGCTAGCATGAATCACAGAGATGTTTGTTCTCCATGAAGCAGGTTTAGAAATGGTTCCCAGTTTGTTCACAGACTGGAAAAACCAGGAACATTTTTAACGAATGTTAATTTTTTTGTGTGAACCTGAGAAAGTTATTTTCCATCAACATGATGCAGTGAGACGCTGACGGAAACAGGGCCACTGACAGCGTACTTTCTGACCGATTGGCTAACGTGTCCCTGAATGCAGCTTTGAGGTTTAATTCCCTCCTTTCAATGAGAGAAATAAACATCATATCAGAAGAAAGTAACAGACCCGGTCCGAATGCAGCAGGACGCCGTGAACTCCTCACCTTTGATCCAATAGATGTTCAGCAGCACGAATAAATATAAATATAATTAGAAATAGAACAGGACACTGAAACGTGACATGTTTATTTTCCTATAGATGGTTACCTAGGAAACGGTGAGTCTGCTGGGTTCAGAAGCACCAAGTTGACAATAATTGATTTTTTATTATTTTCTTTCCCTGATAAGTTTTGGGGAATTTTTGTCCTTTCAATAAATAAATCTGTATTTCTATAAGATACTTTTGGCTCTTTAGGTGTAGATCTTTGGAGTTTTTCTCCAGATGAATTAGTTTAATTGATTGTTGATGAGAGAGCCTGAGTCACTAATAACCTTTAATCAATAATCGATCAGCTTCAGAGCGAATCTGTCCGCCGGACTCTCAAACTCCGTGTTCTGGTCCAGATGGGAGCGAAGTGTTGGCCCTGGGCCCGCCCTCCGTCCCAGCGCTTCCTGTCTGTGTGGGACCGCCGGCAGCCACTCGGCCTCATGGGAAATCCAGGGTTTGCCCGCGGCCCATCAGCCTGATGGTATCTGACATCTCGCTCGGGTGAACAGTGTGTTCCTTCACAGGAATGTGTGTGTTGACAGCCGAGTCTTTGATGATGCTTGTAGACCTCCGTCAGAGTGTGAGCGACCGGCGGACATCTGATCCGACGGCGCGCTGCGGCCGGACGGCGAGGAGGAGCCGGGGCTGATGGGAAACATCTCCAGCCATCTAAAGCAGTCCCAGATGTAACTACAGCACAGATTAGTTGGTTTCTGCTGACGCGTTTATTAAATCGTTGGTTGGCAGATGATTCCCTCCAGTCTAATGAAACCTTTCAGAACCGGAGAATGGCAGGAAGATCAATGCTGTGTGTGTGTGTGTGTGTGGGTGTGTGTGTGTGTGCGTGTGTGTGTGTGTGTGTGTGTGTGTTAGCAGACAGGAAGTGCCATCACACCGTCAGGCGTAGGGACCGAGGTAACGAGATGTCTCATTAGATCATCTCTTCTCCTGAAGAACTGAAATTCAGTTTCCTGGTTTTTGATGCAGAACAAAAAGCTGATGGCCTAGTTAAAACCCTTCAGCTTCCTGTTGGTCCAAACGGTGGAGTGTTTGGTGTCCATGATGATGATGATGCAGCTGCTTGGTTCTCAGCCGACCAAAAGAAATCAGACAGAACACGATCCGATGATGAACCAGGGGAAAGAAAACAAACGACATGCTTCAGACCAGGAAGTTGGAGACAGACGGACAGGAAGCAGCTCTGCTTGGTTTTCCTTACTTCCATGTTTCATGTTGGTCGTTTCTCCAGGTAAACAAGTAGCCAATCACAGCTGAGCATCACATTAATAATCGTTAATAATGAAATGGTGAAATGAGCAGCAGAGAGAGAAGCAACGATCAATGAAGAGAACCTGATCAGACATGGTGATGCTGAGCAGCGATTAGTTTCATTTCATCATCATCATCCAGTGAATCCAGATCCAGTGAATCCAGATCCAGTGATTGGTTTGTTCCTGTCAGCTGATCTTTGGTTTGGCTTGTTGGCTCTCAGCCAATCAGAGCCAAGAGTAGACCTGGTCTACCTGAGAGATTCAGGAAGTAAAAACTCCCAGGACAGATTTCTATCTGGAGGTTTAGTTTGGTTCTCACTCCTCACCAGCAGGAGGCAGCAATGATCCGTAAGGATTACCAGCCGCCATTAAACAGATGCAGAAGAAGAAGGTCCGACCTGAGGCTGAGTAACACTCGGTTCATTCAGCATGAAAAGATCTACAGCACAACTCTGAATGGAAAGACAAAACACATGTTTCAGAGTGGCCTAGTCAAAGGCTGCTCTCCTGCAGAGTCCTGGTTATAGCAGCTGTTGGGTTCAGGGTGTGGGGACCTTTCTGGTTCTGACTGAAGCTCATCAGTTTGAATCTGAGCTGCTCTGGTGTTTCAGCGACGCGCCGTCACGCCTTCGTCCCGCAGCGGCTCCTTCATCTCACGGCCGACTGGCTCAATGACTTTCTATCATTCAGGAACAGGAAGCCCGACGGGATCCACATCACAGCCGTTAATAAAAACACGTCATTAATGAGCTGAAGACTCAGAACAGCAGGAAATGAAACCAGTTCAGAGATGAAGGGGTGAAGAGATGAATGCATGAACCCTGTGACTCCAGCTCCACTCATCCGCCACAATAGAAGCTCATTAAACTTGTTTGACGTCAGTTTTCCTGCGTGTGTGTCAGAATCTGTGCACACACACCTTGTTATTTCAGGTCTCTGTCAAACAACGGCGCCTGACTTCCTGTCTCATCGCCGTGGCAATAAGTGCCTCGCGCCCCGAGCTCTGCGGCCATCATTACCGTCTGCAGCAGTAATGAAGGTGAGTCACCGGCGGCTCTGATTGGACCAGAGACTCCTGCAGGTACCGGAGGTCACAGAGTTCATGGCAGCTGAGGCTCTGCTGCCACTCAGAAAACGGTCTAATTAAAGTCCACCTGCAGCACAAAGTCCAACCAGAACCAATGGAAAAATAACATTTTTAACTTTTATTTATACATTTGGAATAAACTGACTTCACTAAATCTGTTTCCCTCCTGATGGTCCGGTCGACCCGGTTCTACTGGAACCAGAACATCTGCTCCACCAGCTGCTGTGGTTCTGACCCAAACCAACCTGTTCCCCTCCTGGCCTGTGGGGGCGCTGCACCAACAACCACTGAAGGAAACGACACAAAAACCTCTGAAGACTGAGAGCAACTTCTGTTTCACCAGATGGAAACAAGATGGAGGCGTCAGATTTTAGTGTTGGAGGATTTCTCTCTAAGCTAAAGACCAGGATCCATTTGTGCTGCTAGCGCTAGGCTAACACGTTAGCTTTGGTTACCCAGAATGCCCTGCGCTGTAGTCCACTTCCTGCTTTTGGAGCGGTCTCTGGTCCGCTTGGTGTTTACATTCAAACCGAACCAGAGTTCACTTCAACCAAACCCAAAGGTCAGAGGTCGATTAGCGTTCACACGTCAACAACTGAACCGGCAAACTAACTGGAGTTTTGTTGAAGCTTTTGAAATGTGAGTTCATGTATTTTTTTTAAGTGCAGCGTGTGTGTGCGTTAGCAGAAGTGTTAGCAGCAGTGTGTGTTAGCAGCAGTGTGTGTGTGTGTTAGCAGCAGTGTGTGCATTAGCAGCAGCGTGTGCGTTAGCTGCAGTGTGTGTGTGTGTTAGCAGCAGTGTGTGTGCGTTAGCTGCAGTGTGTGTGTGTGTTAGCAGCAGTGTGTTAGCAGCAGTGTGTGTGTGTTAGCAGCAGTGTGTGTGCGTTAGCTGCAGTGTGTGTGTGTGTTAGCAGCAGTGTGTGTGTGTGTTAGCAGCAGTGTGTGCGTTAGCTGCAGTGTGTGTGTGTGTGTGTTAGCAGCAGTGTGTGTGTGTTAGCAGCAGTGTGTGCGTTAGCTGCAGTGTGTGTGTGTGTGTTAGCAGCAGTGTGTGTGTGTTAGCAGCAGTGTGTTGTGTTAGCAGCAGTGTGTGTGTGTGTTAGCAGCAGTGTGTGTGTGTTAGCAGCAGTGTGTGTGTGTTAGCAGCAGTGTGTGTGTGTGTTAGCAGCAGTGTGTGTGTTAGCAGCAGTGTGTGTGTTAGCAGCAGTGTGTGCGTTAGCTGCAGTGTGTGTGTGTTAGCAGCAGTGTTGTGTGCTGTTAGCAGCAGTGTGTGTGTTAGCAGCAGTGTGTGTGTTAGCAGCAGTGTTGTGTGTTAGCAGCAGTGTGTGTGTAGCAGCAGTGTGTGTGTTAGCAGCAGTGTGTGTGTGTGTTAGCAGCAGTGTGTGTGTGTGTTAGCAGCAGTGTGTGTGTTAGCAGCAGTGTGTGTGTTAGCAGCAGTGTTTGTGTTAGCAGCAGTGTGTGTGTGTGTTAGCAGCAGTGTGTGCGTTAGCTGCAGTGTGTGTGTGTGTGTGTGGTAGCAGCAGTGTGTGTGTGTGGTAGCAGCAGTGTGTGTGTGTTAGCAGCAGTGTTTGTGTTAGCAGCAGTGTGTGTGTGTGTTAGCAGCAGTGTGTGCATTAGCAGCAGCGTGTGCGTTAGCTGCAGTGTGTGTGTGTGTAGCAGCAGTGTGTGTGTGTTAGCAGCAGTGTGTGTGTTAGCAGCAGTGTGTGTGTGTGTTAGCAGCAGTGTGTGTGTGCGTTAGCAGCAGTGTGTGCGTTAGCTGCAGTGTGTGTGTGTTAGCAGCAGTGTTTGTGTTAGCAGCAGTGTGTGTGTGTTAGCAGCAGTGTGTGTGTTAGCAGCAGTGTGTGTGTTAGCAGCAGTGTGTGTGTGTGTTAGCAGCAGTGTGTGTGTGTGTTAGCTGCAGTGTGTGTGTGTGTTAGCAGCAGTGTGTGTGTGTTAGCAGCAGTGTGTGTGTTAGCAGCAGTGTGTGTGTGTTAGCAGCAGTGTGTGCATTAGCAGCAGTGTGTGCGTTAGCTGCAGTGTGTGTGTGTGTGTGGTAGCAGCAGTGTGTGTGTGTGGTAGCAGCAGTGTGTGTGTGTTAGCAGCAGTGTTTGTGTTAGCAGCAGTGTGTGTGTGTGTTAGCAGCAGTGTGTGCATTAGCAGCAGCGTGTGCGTTAGCTGCAGTGTGTGTGTGTGTTAGCAGCAGTGTGTGTGTGTGTTAGCAGCAGTGTGTGTGTTAGCAGCAGTGTGTGTGTGTGTTAGCAGCAGTGTGTATGTGCGTTAGCAGCAGTGTGTGCGTTAGCTGCAGTGTGTGTGTGTTAGCAGCAGTGTTTGTGTTAGCAGCAGTGTGTGTGTTAGCAGCAGTGTGTGTGTTAGCAGCAGTGTGTGTGTTAGCAGCAGTGTGTGTGTGTGTTAGCAGCAGTGTGTGTGTGTGTTTAGCTGCAGTGTGTGTGTGTGTTAGCAGCAGTGTGTGTGTGTTAGCAGCAGTGTTTGTGTTAGCAGCAGTGTGTGTGTGTGTTAGCAGCAGTGTGTGCATTAGCAGCAGTGTGTGCGTTAGCTGCAGTGTGTGTGTGTGTTAGCAGCAGTGTGTGTGTGTGGTAGCAGCAGTGTGTGTGTGTTAGCAGCAGTGTTTGTGTTAGCAGCAGTGTGTGTGTGTGTTAGCAGCAGTGTGTGCATTAGCAGCAGTGTGTGCGTTAGCTGCAGTGTGTGTGTGTGTTAGCAGCAGTGTGTGTGTGTGGTAGCAGCAGTGTGTGTGTGTTAGCAGCAGTGTTTGTGTTAGCAGCAGTGTGTGTGTGTGTTAGCAGCAGTGTGTGTGTGTGTTAGCAGCAGTGTGTGTGCGTTAGCTGCAGTGTGTGTGTGTGTTAGCAGCAGTGTGTGTTAGCAGCAGTGTGTGTGTGTTAGCAGCAGTGTTTGTGTTAGCAGCAGTGTGTGTGTGTGTTAGCAGCAGTGTGTGTGTGTTAGCAGCAGTGTGTGTGTTAGCTGCAATGTGTGTGTGTGTGTTAGCAGCAGTGTGTGTGTGTTAGCAGCAGTGTGTGTGTTAGCAGCAGTGTGTGTGTGTGTGTGTTAGCAGCAGTGTGTGCGTTAGCTGCAGTGTGTGTGTGTTAGCTGCAGTGTGTGTGTGTTAGCAGCAGTGTGTGTGTGTGTTAGCAGCAGTGTGTGTGTGTTAGCAGCAGTGTGTGTGTTAGCAGCAGTGTGTGTGTGCGTTAGCTGCAGTGCGTGTGTGTTAGCTGCAGTGTGTGTGTGTGTTAGCAGCAGTGTGTGTGTGCGTTAGCTGCAGTGTGTGTGTGTTAGAAGCAGTGTGTGTGTGTGTTAGCAGCAGTGTGTGTGTTAGCAGCAGTGTGTGCGTTAGCTGCAGTGTGTGTGTGTTAGCTGCAGTGTGTGTGTTAGCTGCTGGTGTTTAAGTGTCTCAGGTCTCATTTCCTCACGCTGAAAATCTGCTTTATTAAACTTCTCTAATCCTATTGTGACGACTCGGCGGCGTAAAACGATATCAGGCCAGGAAATTAAACAGACGACACACACACACCATGAAGACTGCTACCACTGCGAGGACCGCTCCACATTGTCCAATCGTGGCTCTTTATCACCTCGGAGCATCTGAGGCTGTTTGAGTGTGAAAACTTGTATTTTTATTCGTGAAGGCGTCTGGAGAACGGCTCCGTCTGATCCAGCCTGAGAGCAGGAAGTAGATAAACCTGAGACGCATCAGAGCAGCGACTAAAACCTCTGGAGACACAAACTCAATCTGATCATTTAACCAGAATCAACACAAACAGCAAAATATAAATAAGTTATGGATAAACACATTTATTTTATTTAAATATTCTATCTTTAATCCAACAGACACCAAATTCATTTAGAGGAATGTTAAATAAATAAAACAGATTTTAATCGGTTTCCACTCACTGTGTTAGCGGTGGGGTCAGGGTGGGGTCGGCCTGTTGGTGGCGCTAAGGAGAAATTGCTCCATATGATCAGAAATAAACTCAGGAAAATTTAAACTTCAATGTTTTGATATGAAGAAGGAAATGTTCGAGGTTTCTGTGGTTCATTGGGCTACAGGTGTGTGTGTGTGTGTGTGTGTGTGTTCATGGATGTTTTTATTAATATTCTATAATCAGATTGAACTGGAGTCAGATCAGATTTTCTGCTCCGCTGATCAGATTTTATTAAACAGGATTTCAAGCAGCTGGAGATTAATGATGAAACCTGATAGGGAAATTTATTCAATTTCATCTTAAAATGAGAATCTATGAAATAAAAGTTAATTTTTACATTTGAAGAACCTCCTTTATTTTGAAGAGTCGCATCAGAGATCGATGCAGGTTTAAACTGGACCTGATGCAGAACAAAACATCCACCCGATCGGTTCAGGGACCCGATCGGTTCCGGGACCCGATCGGTTCCGGGACCCGATCGGTTCAGGGACCCGATCGGTTCGGGCCGGTCCAAGGACCCGATGGATCCAGTTAAATTTTGTTGGTTTATATTGATGTTTATATGTGTCGTCATGACAACAGAGGGTTGGAAAAGCTGCTGATGTTTTTCTTTAAGATCAGAATATTTTAATTTCACAACTTGGCTGGAAAATCAACGAGAAACTTGGAAAGTGAATCAGTTTATGTCTATTAAAACTGTTTTTAAACGTCACCAGCAGAACCTAGAACCCAGAACCTGGTTGGGATGTGAACCCAGAACCTTCCTGTTATGACCATCGTTTGAATCAGTTTCTATCAGGATGTCTGGATGATGAATTTACTGAACCCTTCAGTGACTCATGCTAACCTTCAGATGGCGGCGCCCCCTACGGAGGGTGTGGTGTCATGACAGGTTGGGTTTAGCTCCAACCCAGACCTTGTGTCACCACCAGGTTGAAAGGTCAATGAATCCTTGTTTCCATGGTGACGAAGTTTAGCACCTGACTGCAGACGCTCTGGTGGTTCCGGGTCCAGTTAGCCAGAACCAGAACCGTCCGGACCCGTTCTCAGCTGCCTCTGCGTGCTGGTGGTTCTTGCTGGTTTGGAGCCAGCGTGTTAGCGCAGTGCGCTGGTGTTGCCTGCTGGGATTACTGGTGAATAATTAGCAGCTGGATGGAGACGCGGCGCTGCTGGCGAACGCTTCCAGGGAAAACCAGCAGGTGGTCTGTGGTTCGGGTCCACTGATGTGGAAACCAGTCTGAGCCGAGCAGCAGATAAGAACTCCCAGCTGAGACCTCGTTAATGCCTCAGAGGAGCGTGTAGACACGCAGCGCGTCGCAGCGGCAGCCCCTAAACCAGCTGCATGCTGGGAAGCTTCACGGCCAAACCGCTGACCTCAAACCAGCCTGCTGACCCGAGACGGCTTCTGTGGCGGGAAGAAACCCGTCGGGCCTCATTTACATTTCATTCAGCGATTAACATAACTGCTGAGGAGAAGCGGGTTCTGCAGACATTCCTGCGCCGGCGGTGGAAACCGAGGCGTCCTGACTGCAGCACCGCCGCTGCAGCACGCAGGACCGGTTCCTCACTGGGTCTGATGGTGGGAGTCAGTGGGAACACTGGGCGCGCTCAGACCGCTCAGCTTCCCGTCTGCACAGGACATCAGAACGGGTTCTGTTATGTTCTGATGAAACAACAGAACGTACCGAGAGCCTGACGATGTCGATCGCGTGCTGATCAATACAGATCAATAATCCGCCGTCCATTTCAGGCTGCCATATTTAACCCCGACGCTCTGATTCTCCAACAGAAACACTGGACTGACTCACTGCATGTGAACTTTTAGACTAAACAAACTTTGTGAGCTAAACATTGGTGCCTGTCAGCTTGTTCATTTCCAAGAAGGTTTTATAACTCAACTGCTGCGTTTCTGCAAATGTTGCTCATAATTTACATCAGAAGAGACGAAAAGGTCAAACCGGCGCCTTTCCTCTGGCCGCTTCAAGGCCGAGTTTCATTTTTAAACCAAACGTTGGTCAGAAAGCAGAACCTGCTTCGTCCCTGAGGTGGTTCCCACCAGACACCAAAGTTCAAGGGGAACCAGGTTAATGGCTGGAAACGGGTTATTCAGCACCTGTTGCTGCGTCTGGGCTCTGCTGCCACCTGCTGGCTGGAGGCTCCGCCAGATGGTTTGTTCAAAACCGGACCAGAACTGGACCAGAACCAGACGGTTTCAGCCACTGAAGGTGCTTTTAACCACCAGGACGGTGCTGGTCAGAGGTCAGAGGTCGTTCTGCTGCTCTGTCTGGACCGTCAGTGTTTCTACTGAAACGTTGTTGGGTTCAGAACTGATTCCGATGAAACTTTGACGGCTCAGACTGGAGCGGCACTGGGAACCAGTTGAGCCTCCCAGCGTGTGTCCAAACCTCCCACCTGCCGGACTTTCCCAGCAGCCTGTGATCCTGCAGGGGAAATGGCTGAGCCGTCACACCCTGCGAACTGTAAGCTAACCCTCACAGGCAAAGCGCTGTCATTTGTGATAATTGGCCTCAGTGATTTTATTCCTGCGCAAATCGTCCATGTCTGTAATTTGTCAAGAAAAACATCCGTGTTAAATTACCCGAAGTGCTTTCATTAGCAGAGCCACATCGGATCGTCTCCACCCGCTGCTCTCGGCCCTCGTGTTTGTCATCACAGTAGCTACCTCTACGGTTAATGAGCAGCAGGTTTTATAGGAGACAAAACGAGCTCGTTAACGACAGAAACACTCTGACCTGCTGCTGGTTTAACTGGCCAGAGATTATCTCCTGCAGCTGAATGTCTCTAATTAAACATAATGGATGAGATGTTTGCTGTAAACCGGCTGCCGTGTCACGTGTCTGGAGGAGAAACTGGAAAACACTTTGCAGCTGATCCTGGCCTCGGGGATCGTCTCTGGAAGAAAGAAGAGTTTTAAAGTTCATGACTGCAGAGCTGCTGCTGATAAACGTGGAGAACAGGAAGGAAAACGAGCATCAACAGCGAGGGAACGGCTCAACGTGTGGCTGGTCATTGGATCCGCCGTCATGGAAGCAGCACTCAGGCCCCAAGCTAGCTAGGAGCTAGCTATGCTAACGCAAATTAACAAATACAAAATGCTAAGCGCTACATGTTTTCAAAGCAAACATGCTAAAGCGCTAAATGAGAAACATCTCAGCTACTAGCGGTTTAGCGAAAGCGTACCCACCTCTGGCAGCCATGATGGAGGACAAAATGGCCGCCGTGACGGACGCCATGTCAACGATATGAAACGATTTATCCAAGTTCTCGTTTCATCCTGACCTCACCGCTTTCCCACCCTGGATCTGTTTCAGGTGAACCTCCTGCCTCGACTCTTCAGAATAAAAGCCCGTAGAGTAAGCAGCTGCCTGACCAGTTAAATGAAGGTTTCATGCTGGGAGCCTCCCAGCAGCCGACTGCAGGTCTGTCCGGGCTCGGTGTGGTTCTGTTGAGGCAGGACGGGTTAATCTGAGTCAGCCCGGTTCGGTCCTGTCATTACGCCAACGGCTCGACCCGCCTGCAGACCCAGCCTGAAGTTTAACCACGACCTCATGAAGCTCGTTCCACTTTCCTTCCCGTCATCAGAATGAAAACAGTTTTATTCCTGTTTCCTCCCACAGATCATGAGCTCATGCAGCAGCAGGCTGACGGCTCTGGCTGCGGCTCGCTGGGTTTCCTGGGATCCAGCTGCAGGTTTACAGGCTGGCTCTGCTGCAGCTCTGACTCATTCAGGGACGGCGTGGAAAACACGAGTTTGAAATCTCATGTTTCCACTGAGGAACACAACAGGAAAGACCCGGCCTGTCTGGTTCTGCTGCTGGCCCGGTTCGGTCCGATCGATTGGACTCTCATCATCCCACTCTGCAACGTTTGGATATGCAGAAGAGGTCAAAGGTCACTCAGTGACGGCGAAGCGTCCTCCACCAGAAGCCTTTGCTCTGCTGACCCCTTCCTGCCGCCATCTTGTTTCTAGAGACGATTTGTCCTTCAACTGTTCGTTCAGGGTCATGACCTTTGACCTTTAGCCTGCTGTAGAGGTGAGAATCTCTGAGCTTGTCTGGAGGAAGGTGAACTTCAGCTGGTTAGGAGATGACCTTTGACCCCTCCCAGGTTGATGGGCAGCAACAGTTTCAGTTCTGATGTCACAGATGATGATGAAGAAGAAGAAGAAGAAGATCTAATCTGGATGTTGAATATCAGACGGAGTGACTGGTGGTTGGAGTATGTGAGAAGACGCTGCAGCCGCCCCGCTGCAGCCGCCGCCCCGCTGCAGCCGCCCCGCTGCAGCCGCCGCCCCGCTGCAGCCGCCCCGCTGCAGCCCCCGCCGCCCCGCTGCAGCCGCCCCGCTGCAGCCGCCCCGCTGCAGCCGCCCCGCTGCAGCCGCCGCCGCCCCGCTGCAGCCGCCCGCTGCAGCCGCCCCGCTGCAGCCGCCCCGCTGCAGCCGCCCGCTGCAGCCGCCGCCGCCGCTGCAGCCGCCCGCTGCAGCCGCCCCGCTGCAGCCGCCCCGCTGCAGCCGCCCCGCTGCAGCCGCCGCCCCGCTGCAGCCGCCCCGCTGCAGCCGCCCCGCTGCAGCCGCCCCCGCTGCAGCCGCCCGCCCCGCTGCAGCCGCCGGCCCCTGCAGCCGCCCCGCTGCAGCCGCCGCCCGCTGCAGCCGCCGCCGCCGCCCGCTGCAGCCGCCCCGCTGCAGCCGCCGCCCCGCTGCAGCCGCCCCGCTGCAGCCGCCCCGCCCCGTTGCAGCCGCCCCGCTGCAGCCGCCCCGCTGCAGCCGATCCTCTGAGCTCGGTTTGATCTCCTGCAGGATTCCAGAGTGTAAATCTTCCAGCTTGTCGGTGATTATTTACGTTCTGACTTCTCTCAGAGCTGTTGATCCTCCAGCGGCCCTGAAGTTAAACAGAGCAGAGCAGAGGAGCGGCGGGGCTTCAGCCGACCTTTGACCTCTCTCTCAAACTATCAGGCCTTTAATGAAGCTGCTGAGGGAGCGAAGCCCCGGCTGGAGCCGCTCCAGCGTTCCTGAACCGTCACAGTGTCACGTTTTGAAACGTGTGTGAGAGAAACTTCACTCTGCTGGGAAAACAGTAAACACTCAGGGATCTGTGTGTGTGTGTGTGTGTGTGTGTGTGTGTGTGTGTGTGTGTGGTGTGTGTGTGTGTGTGTGTTTGAGGACAGAAAACAGCAGCCTGCTTCCTTTGTGTACATCCTTCAGACTTTAATAGTGAAGCCTAAACAAAAGAACAAAGAATACTGTAAAATAAATAAGAATAAAAAATGCCACAAGCACGTTTCATTTACAACGAAGCAAAGCAACAAACTGGAATCTGGCTTCCATATATACAGAATAAAAAATATACTTTTTATTCTTTGTCCACTTTTGTTCAGTGTCAGTATTTATATTATTCTTATTTTTATATAAAAACAACAGCATCTAAACACATACAGCCATGTTCTACTAACTTTAGCTTTTTTTTTAGCACTGATACTTAATTGAGTCCATAAACATGGAGGAGGAACTCAAACACTGACACCATGAACCCAGGATCGGATTTAAACCTTCAGCTGCTCCCTCAGTGGAGCCGGTGAAGGGCATTGTGGGAAATGGAGTTTTAATGTGCAGGGCAGCAGAGACCAGACCTGTCAAAACTTAATGAGTTAGAAATTAAAGACGTGGATTAACTTCAGTTATTGACCTTTTTTCACACGTCTGAACAGTTTTCTGATTCCTGAACGATGAATCCGAACGTCAGACGGACTCTTTGGTGTTGGAACAGGAAGATTTAGTCTGTTTCTGCTCTGGGTTTCATTTACGACAGACCAGAACCATTTTGTGCTTCGGGTCTAACTGCTCTCAGCTGCAGCGACAGGAAGTCTCTTCATTCAGAGACATTGATGTGAAACATGGAGCCATAAACAACCTGCATGAATCATAAACATTCAGATCTCAGACCTCCAGATACTTTAATAATTCCCATGAAATGATGATAATCAGGATTAGATTGAACCTTGTGGATCTGATGATGATGATTCACTTTTGGTCTGACGAACTGAACTGGTTCCAGAACCAGAACCAGTTCAGTTTCTCATAAAGTGCCTTCAGATGATCAAATGTAACGTTTAATTGAGCATCAATATGCAAACATGAATAAATATGATTATAATTTCTGACCCGGCTGACAACGAACCAATCAGACGTCCTGTCGGGAACTTTGACCCTGTTGGGTTTTATGGATCTGATCCGATACCGTTAAAGAACTCTGCAGGAACCGACCCGGTTCGTGGTTCTGGAGTCTCTAAAGCGAAACCCAACAGATGTTTTCTTCTCAGCAGGTCCTGAAACCTGCAGCTTTAACTGGTTCCACCTTTCAGACGGACCCACCAGAACCAGAACCAGAACATTTTCTCCTCTACAAATGTTTAATAACCAAACATGATTTATTTTGATCTCCAGGAGAATCTTTTGAATTAACTTTGTGTTTCACTGCTTCTCAGGTTAAAACTCCCAACGCAGCAGGAACCAATCAGAAGCCTTGAACCGTGACATGTGACCTGTTGACCTCTGACCTGAACTCAAGTCGCTATAGTGCAAAAAATAACACAACGTTTGTAACGCTTCTTAAACATGAAAAACTGAAAGAACACAAAATATTATTAACAAGAATAACATTAATAATATTAATATACTTACTAACAATAATAATATTAATCATAACATCAACATGGTTACCATGGTAACATAAAGAAGTGTTTGGTTCCAGCAGCCGAGCCAACTTGTTTCGTTCAAGTATCTCTCAACCCCCCCCCCCCCCCCCCCCCCCACCACCCCCACACCCCACCCCCCCCCCCCCCCCCCCCCCCCCCCCCACACACACACCCCACACCACCCCACCCCCCCCCCACCCCCACACACACACACACACACACCCACACACACACACACACACACACACACACTCCAGGATGTACTCTTCCACATAGTAAAGGTGTCTCCGCTCCTCCTCCAGGTAGGAACAGAAGCAGATGCAGGACAGGAAACAAGTTGCATAGTTTGAGATCTTTTTGTTTGCAGTTTTCAGGCCTCGTCTCTCTGAAGTCCCACTGGTGCAGTGGTTCCTGAACGCCACATAAATACGCCTCGCTCCCTCCGTTTGTAACAAAAATATATTAGATATTCATTTTTTGTCTTTTTCCTGGTTTTTCAGAAAGTGCATCGAGACTCTGGCTGAGTTTGACTCGGCGAGTCGGGAGACGAGTTTCCGTCCCGCAGTAAGGCGGTCCGGTCCGGTCCGGTCGGTTCGGCCTGTCCCGTCGGCTCCGAGTGTTTACGAGCAGCCGCACTCCTCCACGATCATGTCCTTGATGTCCTTCTTGATGATCTTCTGCTCCTCGTTGTAGTAGAGCATGGACATGGCGCGTAGCCGGGTCGGCACGCAGCACGACCGCAGGTTCTGGAAGGGGGTGTAGCCCCGCATGCGGTAGTGGCTGATGACGGTGGAGTGGAAGGACAGCGTGGAGCCCGCGATGCTCGCCACGTGGGACGGGCACTCGCCCTCGCAGTAGTTGGCGTGGTAACCGGACGGCGCGATGATCCAGTCGCTCCAGCCGATGTCCTTGAAGTTGACGTAGAACTGCCTCTTGCAGCAGACCCTCACCTTCCCGTCGCACTCCAGGCCGCGCTTCCTGCGCCGCCGAGCGTCGCCTCCGTCGCCCTGCCGCACCACGGCCATGAGGAAGGGCCGGTGGGACTGCTCCCTCTGGTTGCCGCCGGAGACCAGGACCGGCGTGGCGCCGGAGTCTCCGCAGAGCGGGCAGGACACCCGCAGGCTCAGCGCGCTGCTCCGCCGGCTCTCCAGCAGCGCCTGCACCGCCACGGACACCGGGAAGGTGTGCCAGCCGCTGCGCCGCGTGTCCACCGTCTTCTCGGCCAGCAGGACCTCGTCCTGCGGCGCGGCGGGGCGGCCGCGCTGCTGGAACAGGCGGATGGTGACTTTGGCCCGGCTGCGGTTGGTTTTGGCCAAGCGGAGGAAGAGCCAGACGTTGGCCTGCTCCACCAGGGACATGTCGCCTCCGTCCTTGGACAGGACGAAGTTCACCACACCTGGAGACTCACCTGGACACACAGGGAGAGGACAGCGTTAGCTCACCTGCTCTGCTCTCTGATTTGCTGACAGGTCAGTGGTCAACAACCACAGAGTCATTCGGGGTCAGGGGTCATGAAGTTCTTTAAATCATCATCATCACCTTCGAAAGAGGAAAAACGGTGAAGAGAAAGTTTTACATCCCAAACTACTGGCTGCCATGATGACAGACACACCTCAGAGATCAGTGTGTGTGAGCCACAACACACACCCACGCACACACACACACACACCACACCCACACACACACACACTCAGCAGCGGTCAGAGCTTCTGTGGTTGGAGGTTTTTGTAGCAGCTAATGGTTCCCACCAGGACTCATGTGGTCGTCCTGCTGGTTCTGATGGTGAGACGGCTCCGGACCTCCGGAACCAACATGGTGGAAAACCTGCAGCGTGTCCTCCTGAGGACTTTAACTAGGACAAAAACACGGATTCTTCCTAGAAAGTTCAGAAATGGGTTCGGCGTTCTGCTGCTGCTGGTAAATGAGTTGTTCCTCCCTACAGTCACCTGGTGCATGCTAACAGCAGCAGAACCAGGCTGGTGAAAGGCTTCCTGGACCTTTGCTGTCCAAACGCCTCCGGCTCTCGTCTCATCAGCGTTTGGTGCTGAGAAGCTGCATCGGGTTTCCACTCTGTGGTTTTACGGCTGTTCTTCCTCACATGTGGAGCAGCTTTATGTTTCCTGGCGGCGCGACTCCCAGCCTGCTCTGCCTCGTGGGCAACAGAACCCAGTCACGACTTCAGAGTTTATGAATGTCAGCAGCAGCGATGCTCAGCTAGACGGTGTGAATGGGCGACGTGTGTGTGTGTGTGTGTGTGTGTGTGTGTGTGTGTGTGTGTGTGTGTGTGTGAGGAGGCGGGCGGCGTTTCACTCTTAGAGCATCTTAAGAGACGTTTGGAGGCGATTATCTCACTTAGATCATCATCACCTCCAGGAGACAGAAAGTAGAGTTCTGTTCATTCATCCTTTCTGAGGACCGGCTGTACTGGACCAGGCCGCAGAACCGGCCGGTTCTGGTTCCAAACACTACCTCTTCTTCTACTTGGCTGCAGCCTGCAGGTTGGGTCACTTTACGGTCCTGCAGAAGGAGCAAGAACCGAGACAGACGGCCCAGTTCAGGATACCAGAACCGCTGCACCAGAGGGAGCGGTCCAACAGAACCGCTCATCAACCTGGGACAGGATTTTCTTTTTAATCAAGAGAAACCCAGAGATCAGGTTTAATGCAGATGTTCTGGTTCTGCAGCTCGGCTGACTGTAACAGAACCGGTTCTACCAGCAGGAGAAACTCCAGCTGGATTTTCTCCTCCTGGAAGAACCAAGAAGTTTGTCTCTGAAGTGAGAAGCAGATAAAAATCCATCTGACTGACTAATAGATGAAAACCCGACGCAGCTTGGCAGAACAGCCGATCTGAACATTTTTCATTTTTTCTCATGAACTTCTGCTCCGGCTTTAATGAAAACAATCTGCAGAATGCATCCCATAATTGTCCGTCACTGTGGGGAATTTTGAAGCCGCTCCAGATGCAGATTCTGTGGATTGTTCCTGTTAAGTTGTTAAAATTATCTGCGGCTCGTTGTGAGAACATTTACGACCAAAACAAACATAAAAATCTGAAGTTCTGACACAAAGTTGGACCCCAGGAGTCTGGAATATGTTGGGGTTCTGGATCCGTCGGGCCGACCCGCGGTGGATCCGAGTTCAGGATCAGCGCCGTCGACTGCAAGGCAGAAAATCACCAGATCCACTCGGAGGACAGAACCCAGTGTGGAACCGTCTACAGCCAGAACCGAGCTGGACCCGCAGGATCCAGCAGGTTCTGACCCATTTACCTCACAACCTCAAATGGGAAACTAAACCCCCAAACTAAACCATTAAACCCCCGAACTAAACCATTAAACCCCCAAACTAAACCATTAAACCCATCAAACTAAACCATTAAACCCATCAAACTAAACCATTAAACCCATCAAACTAAACCCACCAAACTAAACCATTAAACCCCCAAACTAAACCATTAAACCCACCAAACTAAACCATTAAACCCCCAAACTAAACCATTAAACCCATCAAACTAAACCCACCAAACTAAACCATTAAACCCACCAAACTAAACCATTAAACCCCCAAACTAAACCATTAAACCCATCAAACTAAACCCACCAAACTAAACCATTAAACCCATCAAACTAAACCATTAAACCCATCAAACTAAACCATTAAACCCATCAAACTAAACCCACCAAACTAAACCATTAAACCCCCAAACTAAACCATTAAACCCCCAAACTAAACCACTAAACCCACCAAACTAAACCACTAAACCCACCAAACTAAACCATTAAACCCACCAAACTAAACCATTAAACCCCCAAACTAAACCATTAAACCCATCAAACTAAACCACTAAACCCACCAAACTAAACCACTAAACCCCCAAACTAAACCATGAAACCCACCAAACTAAACCACTAAACCCCCAAACTAAACCACTAAACCCACCAAACTAAACCACTAAACCCCCAAACTACACCATGAAACCCACCAAACTAAACCACTAAACCCACCAAACTAAACCACTAAACCCCCAAACTAAACCATGAAACCCACCAAACTAAACCACTAAACCCCCAAACTAAACCACTAAACCCACCAAACTAAACCACTAAACCCACCAAACTAAACCACTAAACCCCCAAACTAAACCATGAAACCCACCAAACTAAACCACTAAACCCCCAAACTAAACCATTAAACCCATCAAACTAAACCACTAAACCCACCAAACTAAACCACTAAACCCCCAAACTAAACCATGAAACCCACCAAACTAAACCACTAAACCCCCAAACTAAACCACTAAACCCACCAAACTAAACCACTAAACCCACCAAACTAAACCACTAAACCCCCAAACTACACCATGAAACCCACCAAACTAAACCACTAAACCCACCAAACTAAACCATTAAACCCACCAAACTAAACCATTAAACCCCCAAACTAAACCATTAAACCCATCAAACTAAACCACTAAACCCACCAAACTAAACCACTAAACCCCCAAACTAAACCATGAAACCCACCAAACTAAACCACTAAACCCCCAAACTAAACCACTAAACCCACCAAACTAAACCACTAAACCCACCAAACTAAACCACTAAACCCCCAAACTACACCATGAAACCCACCAAACTAAACCACTAAACCCACCAAACTAAACCATTAAACCCCCAAACTAAACCATTAAACCCATCAAACTAAACCATGAAACCCACCAAACTAAACCATTAAACCCCCAAACTAAACCACTAAACCCACCAAACTAAACCACTAAACCCCCAAACTACACCATGAAACCCACCAAACTAAACCACTAAACCCACCAAACTAAACCATTAAACCCCCAAACTAAACCATTAAACCCATCAAACTAAACCATGAAACCCACCAAACTAAACCATTAAACCCCCAAACTAAACCATGAAACCCACCAAACTAAACCACTAAACCCCCAAACTAAACCATTAAACCCATCAAACTAAACCACTAAACCCACCAAACTAAACCACTAAACCCCCAAACTAAACCATGAAACCCACCAAACTAAACCACTAAACCCCCAAACTAAACCACTAAACCCACCAAACTAAACCACTAAACCCACCAAACTAAACCACTAAACCCCCAAACTACACCATGAAACCCACCAAACTAAACCACTAAACCCACCAAACTAAACCATTAAACCCACCAAACTAAACCATTAAACCCCCAAACTAAACCATTAAACCCATCAAACTAAACCACTAAACCCACCAAACTAAACCACTAAACCCCCAAACTAAACCATGAAACCCACCAAACTAAACCACTAAACCCCCAAACTAAACCACTAAACCCACCAAACTAAACCACTAAACCCACCAAACTAAACCATTAAACCCCCAAACTAAACCATTAAACCCATCAAACTAAACCATGAAACCCACCAAACTAAACCATTAAACCCCCAAACTAAACCATTAAACCCATCAAACTAAACCACTAAACCCACCAAACTAAACCATTAAACCCACCAAACTAAACCATGAAACCCACCAAACTAAACCACTAAACCCACCAAACTAAACCATGAAACCCACCAAACTAAACCATGAAACCCACCAAACTAAACCATTAAACCCACCAAACTAAACCATGAAACCCACCAAACTAAACCATTAAACCCCCAAACTGAACCATTAAACCCCCAAACTAAACCATGAAACCCACCAAACTAAACCATTAAACCCCCAAACTAAACCATGAAACCCACCAAACTAAACCATGAAACCCACCAAACTAAACCATTAAACCCCCAAACTAAACCATTAAACCCACCAAACTAAACCATTAAACCCATTTCATCTTGTTGTCTGAGGCCGTTTACCAGAAAGTTGTTCCAGTTCAGTTAATAATTAAAACTAGTTTAAAACGTTTTTAATTTGTAGATCAGAACTGAAGAAATGAGGATCAGGAACATTAAATGATGATGTCCGAATGTCCAGATTCACAGAACCAGAACCAGAGCGGTTCTGTCTCAGAATCCTGTCCAGATTTGTTCTGTAGAACCAGAACTACTTAGAACCACAAACCCAGAGCAGAGTTCTGCTTCCTGACCAGAGAACCTGCTGGTTCTGCTGGGTGCCAGCTCGGCCCGGTTTGAAACCAGTGGGATCTGTTTTCACTGGCGGTTCTGGAATCGGTTTCATGTGCGGACCGGCGGGCCGCTGGGTGTGAACAGCTCCGGCTGTTAGAGGCAAATAAAACGTAAATTGGTTCCAGCAGCCGGATCCGGCTGCGCTCCCCGTCACACTGACAGAACGCTTTGGACCGGACCAGCCTGAGCCGGGTCAGAACCTCTTCCAGCACCAGCCTGGTTCCCGCAGGAAATAAAGAGTTCCAGTCGGACCTTCAGGGGGAACCGATTCGGAACAGAACCAGAGAACAGAACCGCCTTCAGAGAACAGAGAGCAACACCTCAAGGTTGCTGAAAGTTCTGCAGAACCAGCTGATGGTTCTGTTGGAGCAGAAATAGAACCGGCAGGAGGTTCTGGATATTTTATCAAGACAAAGTTCTTTTGGACTCCGGTGTGTATTCTTCAGGGTTTTTGGTTCTGGTCCACTGGCTCCCTGAGGAAGACCTCGGGCCAGGTTTCAGAACCAGGAAGAGGCGATGAGGAAACTCCTGATGTAACATTTAGGGTTACATCAGGAACCATCTGGACTCGACGTAAGAACCAGATCAGCTCAGGTGTAAACAGGTGAAGCTGCTCGGTCAGCTGAGCTCCTGCTCAGGTTCCTGACAAACACAACCAGTTCTCTTTATCGCTTCAAACTTCAGCTTTGCTTTTTATTGAAAACATCTTTTCACTGCAAACATATAAAATCTTATTTTGGGCCAAGTTTTCAATCCCAGTTTTGTTTTAAGCTTCTTAAAGTTTTTATCCTTAAAAGTGATTATTCAGTTCTGTTTCCACTGGCAGATTATTTCACTCCTAGCAAGACATTTTTCCTGCAACAGAAGGAAAAATGTGGAACTAGAACTTTTTATCAATATTCTATACTTACTGGCTTAAAGCAGGTTCCTAAAGCTACAGTTAGTTTTGTCTTATTTTGAGGTGAACTGAGATATTTGCAGTAGAAACCAGGCTGAAAATTGTAAATAAGGTTTTGTTTTTCAGTGCAGGATCTACTTTCAGCGGTGGATGAATCGAGTCATGTTCCGTGTCGACGGCTCTGCTCCCAATCTGCAGCTGTTTACTATGAAGTGACTCATCTGTCCGCACAGAGCATCTCTGTCACACATCAAAGTCGAATGAGGTGACGAGACAACAGCAGCGGGCCGACCCGAAACTCAGGCCCTAAACGCACCGCGAACACAACTGTACACAAGCCCCTGAACGCACCACGGAGGGCCGATAACCACGCAGAGCGGTGCCGCGGCGGGAGGAGAGAACCAGAACTATGAGAGACATTATGAACAGAACCAGAACCAAACAAGGTTACAGCAGCAGAACTGCGTCAGACAGATGTTGGTGTCGTCCAATCAGCGGCGGCCGTGCGGCTCCCCGTGGCCGTCAGAGGTCAGTGAAGTGACCCCGAGCCGGTGGCGGCGCTGCCAGAATAGACCCAACAAAGGCGGGTTTATTCTGCGGGCCGAGCAGCGAGGGTAGGCCGGGGTTAGCGCGCGGAGCAGGGGATGAAAGTGCTTTCAGGAATGTCGCTAATGATGTGTTCAATTAAGTTCAATTAGCCTAATTGTCCTCTGTGTGTGGTGAGGGACGGGGAGAAGCGGGGAAGATAAACAGGGACGGACTCTAAACAGAGGACAGGAAAAAACAGGGGACAGATAGATATTGTCCTGAGCTGCTAAACAGAGGTTGACACTTGGTCCCCGCCAAGAACCCAGTCATCCCTGCGCTCCGGTTCCCGCCATCTCCATGGCCCAAAATAATTACTGCGCTCCCTGAATGCACCGCTTCTTTCCCAGGAGAGCCAGCTGGTACGGAAAGCTCACATGCATTTATTGCTGGGACAGTTTACTGGACCTCTGGTTCCCCTCAGATCTTCTACGGAGACAGATGCTCCTTCGCAACCCGTGGTAGGGAAAGTGGGCGGGGCTTAAGAGGATCAGTAAAGTTCAGACATTCCTGCTTTAAATGCACCATAAACAAAGTAACAGCTGCTGTCGCCTCCTCAGGTAGCTAAGCTAGTGTTAGCTCACACAGCTATCGCTCAACGGCGTGACAAACACTGACACCTAGTGGTCAGTTTGGATTTGCATGTCTAGAAGATCAGGTGTTGTTGTTGGAAACTTTTTAACAGCATTTGTTCTGTTGACTTTTATAATCATCTTGTCGTCTGCGGTTCTGAATTTAATCTCTTAACTTCATAAATAATCATAAAAATTACGTTTAATTCAACTTTTCTAATGTTTTACTTTGTTTTCTTCATCGGTGGTTCCAACCAACCGGACCGGTCCGTTCAGCTGGACCAACGAGCCACTTTTTGACTCCTGATCCACTCGGAGGCGCCCCCTGCTGGTCGGGGTTATTTACCTGCTTTCTTTGGACTAGAATTCATTTTTAATCTGGGATTAGATCATAATGTCAAACATTATTCAGCACGTGGTTGAAGCTTTAAGTCGATCACATTATCTCATGATTCCATTTTGTAGTTTTTATTCTGAATCTTCTTGATGTGGCAGAAAATATTTTCCAGGTCAGAATGAAGAATTGTGAGTCAAAGCTTCAAAGAGTCTGAGCTGATGGGATCATTAGCTCCAAAACCTCCAGTCTAAACTCGGGCATTAAAAGGGAATCTGCTCCCAGAGAAACGCCATTAAATGACGAGTCGGTTTGCTGTAGTTTGTTTGGAAACCAGATCTGCTGCAGCAGAGCCTCGGCTGCTTCTCTTTCATGAGGGAAAACGTTGAAGCTGCTTTGTGATCGAATCATTCTCAACTCGACACAAATGTAAATACTTCATCTGCAATGTGCCTCTTCTTATGTCGGATGGGAAAATTGCTTCAAGATGTTGACTATAAAGCGCTCTGGCTAACCACAAGTGTTTTTAGCTGCGTCCCACAACTTCTCTGCAGCGGCAGCAACATGAAACGTGTTAAATTCCTCCTCAGACGCTCAGTCAGGCGTTCACATGACAACCCCCAGATAAACGCCCAATAAACCCGAGCCGGAGGACCGGGCCGGTACCGTCGCCCGGGTTCTGGTAGCACCAAACCTCCCAGATTCTGCTGACGGAGAGAAACTTTCCCGATGATCTTCAGGGTTTACTGGCTGAGAAAAGAGCCGTAAACGGCGCCTGCAGCTCCAAACCGACAGAATCCAGTCAGAACCGAGCCAGACCGGGTCCAAAGCTGGACTGCTCCAGCATCTGAGGTCCAGAACGACAGAAACCTTCAGACTGCTGGATCAGAGCCTGACAGACGAGATGCAGGGTTTAGTTCTTCTTTGAAATAAGTTGCAACATAAAATGAGTTTATTTCCATCGAGTTAATTCAGAACAGAGATGTTCTATTTGGCAGACGGATCCAGTTCATCTCCAGAACCGTTTGATCCGGTTAGGTTCGGTCAACTGGGTCGGGTTTTGACCCAACGACTAGAGAAGAACAGAAGATCTGGAGTTTGGTGCAGAAAGCACCCGGAGACAGTGGAGAGAAACAAGTCCCTGTTAACAGGAAGGACCCGTCCACCAGAACCAGAACCATGAGCGACCAGCTGCCTGTGAGACCAAACTCTGGGTTTCACCAGACCTGATGGGCTCCAGGAAGCGGCTCAGTGAAGTTCTGATTGGTTCTGATCCGTTTGGAGCGTGTGACCGGGCGTCTCGGTGAAGCCGCTCCGCTCAGATCCGCGACATAAAATCTTTTCCATCTGTTGCTCCAGACTCGCCTACAGGAACCCAAACTGCTGCAGCAGGTCCAGAGTCCCGCCCACACGGCGCCGCCGCAGCAGGTAAACTCACCGCCAGCTGCTTAAACAGAACCCAACTGGACCTTCAGAATCGGGTCCCAACCGGGCTCACCTTCAGGAACCCCCGGAAACCCCGGCGCTGTGACCCGCCACTGGCCCGGATTTAAAGGTGTTAAACTGCTGTTAAAACGGGCGAAGCGTGTGCTGCAGCCGGTCTGCAGGTTAAAGGTGACGAAGCCGTGTTTAACACCTGACCCGCCGCCGCCTGTCAGGACAACAAACGGACCAGAACCCAGCGGCGCCGCCCAAATCCCCGCTGACTGTCAGCAGATAACGAGGTTTTCTCTGAGAACAGCAGGGGGCCATTACTGATCAGCTGGGCGCGATCAGGTGGACCGACGCCGCTGCAGTGTTTACACACACACACACACACTCCCTCTGAGTGACGGCCGTCTGCCAGACTCACCAGCCTCAGCGAAGGTGATGATCTCCGTCGTCTCCGGCGCGTCGCCGGCGTCTCCCGCCCCGGCCGCCGCCGCTCCTCCCCCCTTGCCTGCTCTCCCTCCTCGCGCCTCCTCCTCTCCCTCGATCTGCACGCTGCCGTCCTCGGCCACTCGCCCCACGTGCAGCTTGCGCAGGGCGTTGAGCAGCGCGGCGCGCGGCACGGGCCGGGTGATGTTGGGCCGGGCCTGCAGGTGGAGCATGTTGAGGATGTGCCTCTTCACCGCCTCCACCACGTCCTGCTGCGCCGCCTTCTCCTCCGCGGTCGCCGGCGAGTCGCCGTCAGCCGCCGACCCGTCGCCGCGCCTCATCCGGGCCAGGGCGCAGGACGGGCAGTGGGCGTCCGGCGGCGACTGGAGCGTCAGGGGCAGCGGCCCGGAGGGCAGGTCCGCTGAGGATCCGCCGCCCTGGACCAGAACCAGAACCAGAACCAGAAGAGCCCAGCCGGGGAACGGTAACACAGACATGTTGCCACCAACCAGAGGGACAGGCAGAGTCCAAAAAGTCCAAAAGTCGATGAAAATCAGTCCAGAGGAAAGAGTTCCTGCGTTGAGTCCTGCTGCTTTTGTCTCGGTGCTCAGAAGTTTAAAAGCTGAAAGTTCAGCTCAGATCTCTGTCCACCTGCCAAACGAGGGAAAAACTGCAAAGGAACGAGAGAGAAAACACAACGGCAAGGGAGAAAATGAGTAATCCTTATCTTTTTGTCAGGGACAGATGGCTGCAAAATGTGGAGGCGTCATGAAAGAAAGAAAGAGAAGAAGAAATAAGAAAACAAGAAGAGGAGAAACTCTGAGGAGATGAATGGATGAAGCAAAGCGGCAGGACGGAGGCTGTTCCCGGGGTGAATCTCTGCAGACTGTTAGAGACGACTAAGTTATCCCAGATGAAGGGAGTTCCTCTCTCTCTTTACCTCTGCTCCCTCCCTCTCTCGCTCCGTCAGAGTTGAGTGCTCTCTCGCGCACCAGTTGAATGATTTTAGCGGAGTGGGCCGGTCTCTTTCTGCTGCGACTCTCTGAGCCTCCTACCATAAGTACAGCTGCCTCCTCCCTCTCTCCTCCCTCTCCGCCGGTGACGCAGTGCACGTTTCCCCGCTCACATCCACCCTGGCAGTGAGTGAGGGTTAAAAATCTCGGCTGAACCGTGACTCTTCCCTCCATCTGCTCAGCGTCTATCGGTGTTTGGTCTGGTGACTCTCAGCGCGCCGTCATCGTCTCGTCTCGGGGCGACAAGGAAACGGATCGGCGGCCGGTCCAGAACCCTCCTGGACGTGATGTCATCACCGTATGAGCTGAGCGCGCTCAGACGCTGCCTTCAGCCGGTTTGTTCTCTGGTGATGAACCTCTGATGGTTTGACGTTCTGGGTGATGAGGAACAGTTCTTCATTGTCCTGAACGAAACTCCGACCCAAACGAGAGACTGAGCTGCTGCTGCAGCCGATCATGTTGAGAAGAACAAAGTCATCACCAAGGAGACGCTAAATATTTCAGATAAAGGAAGCAGGAACCACTTCATCCAAAAACTTTAAAGGTTGTTCTGATTGAAACATTTTCTGGTTTCACTGCAAACATCAACATCTTTCCTCTTACACTAAATAAAAATAATAAAACCTGCAGGTAGTTTAAGATCAGGAGTTTAACCTTCATGAGCAGATCAGGTTTTTACCGAACGACCAGCTGAATGTTTGGACCAAAACGGGTCAGCTGTGAGTTTTAAGGGTCATAACTTTATCTGAACTTCCTGTCCCAGGAGATCCTGGAGGTCTCATGGTTTCTCCGAGCCTCCAGGATGGTTTAGAGGAAACTTCACTCCTCTCATCTAAGAGTCTGTAAGTCTCAGATTCAGGCAGGATTTTAACACAAATAAAACCTTTTCCTCATTTCTACTGTTGGATTCTGTTGTTCTCTTTTGGACCGTAGCTTAAACGTTTATAAATCAGTCAGTGCTGCGACTCGGCGTGGGTTCTGTTGCTGGCGTTCCCGGGGTTTCCCGACTCCGTGGTTCTGGACGTCAGACAGATTTCAGCTCTGAGGTTTTCCAGGCGGATGTGAAGGCAGAAACAAGGTGTGACCAGGATTAGGAGCCCGACTCTGGGATGGAGAGGAGCAGAGTCCTTCAGCCGGTTCTGGTCCAAATGAGCCAAACAGAATCTCTAAAGGGCTTCCTGCTTTGGGTCAGAGGTCATAATGGAGCCTTTTCTATTTAAAGGTCCTGATGAGCGCATTAGGATGAAATCATTGAGCTCCTGGTAAGTTTCCAGATCCCCACTGAATCGGGTTTGGTGACTCTGACATGAAGCATCTCCGTTTCATCGACGGACCAGAAGCGGTGAAACATCCTCTCCATGAACACTTTGGGTTTGTTTGGATTTTAATCACCCTGATCTCCAGTAATCCCAGTCATTACCTGCCTCCTGCTCCCACAGCTTCCTGCTGGATTTCTGTGTCATCGTGTTTGTTTGGTTGAGAAACGATCCTGAAAATCTTCCACAGAAACATCCAGAGTTATTTTAGCAGATAGGAGGAGCTGACGCAGGGGGAGTTTCTCACTCAAACTTACAAAGACAAACAACTAAAGTATTTAATGAGGAATTAATTAATTTAAAGCGATAAATAAAACGATGGGCTGTAGATCTGCGTCTATCCAAGAGGAACAGTGAGGAGTTAAACGTTCGACCAGAATCAGATGGATCCGATCAGGGAGCAACAGAAGAAGTTTCTCTAATTAAAGTGATGTTAAACCAGAGGAGTGCTGCCGAGTCATGTGAGTGTAGAGGAAGCGGAGACGTCGCGCTGCAGCTTCCGGCTGAGATCAGACGTCTGGGATTCTCCCTGCGCCGCTCTGACATCAGCGGCTGTGGGGAAAGTGTGTGAGCCGTGAGTGGGACGCTTGTTTTTCCTGAAACCTGCCTGAGTGAGCTCATCGCCGCGCTCTTGCCTTATAAAGCCTCTGCAGGGTGGATAGTTTGTGCGAGCGTGTCTGGGCCGGTAGCTGCTTTAAATAACTAACCACCTTCCAGTCATGAACCTTTCATCCAGCCGGTGGCCGCTGAGGCACTCTGGCTCAGGAATCGGCCTGCGGGCATGAAAAGGCTCACAAACCACACTGCTTCATTTAAACGTCTGCTGGAGACGTTTAAATGTTTCCAAAGACACCAAACATGTCAGGGAGGATTTGGAGGAGATGGATGTGAAATGATGCTGCAGTCATGCAGAAGTTCCTCCAACGTGCTGCAGCCAGGAGAACCGTCCCGCCCGGTTAAATATTTCAGCACCGGGAGGCGGAGGCCGATCGTCTCCTTCCTCCGACTGCCCCCCTGATTGTTTGTTTTGTTGGCAGATCCTCAGCCCTGCTCTCCACTTCTCTGGGTGTCACCTTCTGTAAACCTCTTCACCGCCTCGGTAAATAAACCGATGGCCAGAGCGCGCGCCTGCTCCACCCAGTGGCCAGCGGCCGCCACGACCCACCGAGGGCTGCGGGACGGTCGCTTCCTTTACCGCGTCGCCCTGACGGTAACCATGGCAACCACGTTTCCACCCCGGAGGTCCGATGAGACGTGGGAAAGAAATAGGAGTCTGTTCGGTTTGCCTGACTGGAACAGATTAAAACCAGGAAGGACCCGAAGCCTCGCCGGGTTCCTGATTCACTCCTGGTGTCTTTCAGGCTCTCATCTTCATTTATCTTCTTCCTGACACTTTTAGATGTTTAATCCGGAAATATCAGATTCCAACAGAAGATCCAAACTGGGAACCGAGAGGTTCTGACTGGTTCTGAACACTTTGGAGGATCTGGAAAGGATTTGACTTAAAAATGTAAAACCATAAATTCTTAAAAGTCCCATCAGTTTGAAGCAGGCGGTGTGTGTGTGTGAGTGTGTGTGTGCGTGCCAGGTTTTTATATCCTTATGGGAACCTATTTCTGTCTACAATGTGGAGTTATGGGGACCTCGGCTCCTTGTGGGGACATTTTCTTTGTCCCCATGAGGGAAATTGTTGTTTTTGGGTTAGGGTAAAGGGTAAAGGTTAAGCTAAGCATTAGGCTGTAGAAATGAATGGAAGTCAATGTGAAGTCCCCACAAGTGATGGAAACACAACTGTATGTGTTAGTGTGTGTGTCTCTGTGTGTTTCATTGAAGTGGTTGTCCAACCCCCAGCCAGCCAATCAGAGGGCAGGAATCTGGTGAAGTTTCTGTGCTGGTTGAGTTCAAAGGTCGTCGGATCCTAAAAATAGAAGCGGTGAGGACGGCTGCTCTCTGATTGGCTGCCGGTTTAACCCTTTCATGTGGTTGGCTCTGGCTGCTTCCAGCCTCAGCAGGAGGAAGTTTGTGAAACATCAGCGCTGATTCATGGATCATGTTGCGTCAGCGTTTGATCCTGTCAGTTTTCAGCGTTTTAGAGTGAAGTGACCCAAACCCTGGAAGCAGCTGCAGCGGCGTTCGCTCTTCAAAGCTCCGGTTCTGGTCCAGACGCGTAGCTCTGACGGGTCCAGGTGTTGGGCTGATTCAGGCTGTGCCGCGCATTCAGCCCGGATCAAAGGCTGCGTGTTGAACAAGCTGTGAATCAGGACCTCCAGCACCTCACCGCAGGGAGCCGCGCTGACTCAGCGGCTCTCAGTCCAACATGGAGGTTTCCTCTCTGCCTCCTTGTTTCCACGTTAGATCCCCTCTCCTGACGCAGGAGCTCAAACCGCCAGCTGATTTCAGCCCAACAGGACTGACGGTTAGCGACGGCCTTCAGGTCGTAGCGGTTCTTCTCAGTCAGGCTGTGACCTTTGACCCGACTGGAATCTGGTGAAGCAGCTCCGACCCAACCCGCTCAGTGGAAACAGAACCGTTTGAAACAGATTTGCTGTGTTGGTTTGACCCCAGCGGGTTGCCGTTGAAACCATTAGGCTGTATGCTGGTGGACACCCAGCGCTCCCAGTAGCGCAGCAGCAGTGGGTCTTTATTACCAGATCAGATTCAGCTGAATCCTGCCTGAATAAATTACCCTTGCTGCTCCTGGCTGAACGTTTCAACCTCCTGAGTTCTGCTGATTCAGACTCCTGTTTTCAATTAGCAGGGCTCCTCCGCCTTCATCCTGGACGGAGCGCTGGGGCTTCTGGGTAAACGTCTGATAATCACCTAAAGATGGACAATCAGCCCAGTGAAGCTCTGCAGCTTTAGCTTCAGCTGGTGTCTGTTCAACCAGCATTACTAATCACTAATCAATTTATTAAAACGGCCTCTGTGTTACTAAATATATGTGCCGAAGACAGGATTGTGTTTAATGTGATTTCTGTTTACAGACAGATTCAACATGGAAGGTGCAACTTTAATCCTGACGCAGCAGCTGATGTACCAAACCTTCCCTGGAAATGTCTGCCTTTTCCCCACGCTTTGAACCATGTGGCGTATAGGGTATAGTTTTTTCTTCCAAAACATTTGTAGGGGCGCTCTATAGTACGAAATGTCCGGTTCTCTTTTTGTTATTTGACAACGTTTCGCTGCAGAGCAAACGTTCAGGTAATCCTTTGGCGATGAAGCAAATGATTCATGAATTGTAGAATCTCTCCTCGGCTATTTGCCCCTTTGCTCTCCACCCGTCGGGTTGTTTACAACCTGCCTCGCTCTCCGCCCAGCTGGAAGAAACATCACAGGCTTTGATCCAAATCTTTGTTGACAGAAACGATGAAAGTTAATATTTATTCTACACATTTTTATAGCGTTGGAAAATGTTAAGAATGATTGTGTCATGTTTGTCCTCCTACAGAAACCATATTGAAACAAAAATATATTTCCCACCCCATATTTTAAATTTTCAAACATTTTTGAAAAAGCTCCAGGGAGCCACTAGGGCGGCGCTGAAGAGCCGCGGGTTGTCAACCCCGGACTGGGGAGTAAAAGCGTAGAAAACAGACGGTGTTACCTGAGTTCCTATCCGTCGTGGATTTGATGAGGATCAACCAGCTGGTTGGATCAGTCAGTCCATCAGAACCTCCGAAGGATAAGCAGCTGAAGACGATGGATGGGTTCTCTGGTGCTGACCATCTGCTCGGACTGGACCAACAGAACCAACAGAACCCGGTGGGTCTGGTCCCCATAGCAGTATCAGGCTCGTTTTCCTCATCATTTATCTAAACGAAGAAAACCTGAGCTTCATCCTCTGAGCATCTCTATGATCTGCTCTGAAACATTCCCAGTGCAGTTTAACGTTCAGGTTTTAAATCTTTTTAGAATCATAACAGGCTTGATGGATTCTCTGTGGCTGAGAGGCAGAAAACGATGAACGAGGGCAGGAAACCGCCGTCATGAAAGAACAGCTCCGAGCTTCCTGCTGCGTAAATAAAGACGAGCTGAAGTTACTTTATATTCCAGTCATTTCTGGTCCTGAATAAACAGGGAGGATCTACAGACACATCAGACTCATGATTAAAGCAGAGCAGACAAGAATCCATCGCTGTTCCTGGATACGAAGCAACATGCAGCCTTTTAAGGTCACAAAGTGCTGGAAACTGACAGGATCTGGATAAATCCTGACTGTTTATGTGGGACCACCTCACTTCCTGTTGGGCTGCTGACGAACGGCTGGGCCTTCATGGGAGGAGGCCGGTCCTGTGGGGTCAGAGGTCACGGCACACAGACTCATGCTGTAGCGAAGCGTCTGAGTGTAAACATTAAAGTCCCAAACAGAAACAGTGAAATATGAATCAGACGGCAGCAGGAGGGTTAGGGAGCCGTGGCGTTACGCCAGCCTATCCTGCCACCGGAGCGCTTCAGGTTGCTGGTTGAATTCCTCAGATAAGAATGTTTTATCTGACCTTTATTAAGTGGATAAGTTCTCAGCAGCCTCCGCTGCAGACGACCTGCATGAACAATATTTATTTTATCAGAACCAGAAGGAAACAGACAGAATCAGAGTTGAGAGACAAAACAAGGTGGAGCAGAAGAAAGAGGCGGATCATCAGGAGGTTTTCCTCCTCTAACACAACATGATGGAGTTAAAACACTGCGTCGGTACAACTGGACTGCAGGAGGTGGTATATTTTATCTTTTAAAGGTTTTATTGGCTCTGGTGGCCTTTATTTGAGAGGTAAGACAGGAAAGAGGGGTCAAAGGTCACCAGGATTCGAACCTTCGAATCAGTTTTCCCTGATTCTCAGGTAAAATGTTTCTGGTAAATGAAGGATTGTTTTGTCTGTTTCACTGAAACCAACCGACCACAGACCGCCGGTCCAACATGACGGACAGCGAGGGAGGAGCAGGAAACGCACAGGGAGAGGAAACCAGGAGCAGAACCGTGTGGTCTCGGACCGGGCCGAACACCCAGCCGGGCCGGTCCGATCCAAACATCCAGCCACACTGACACATCAGAAAACGGCTTCAAACAGCCACAAGGTTCTGGGTCTGTTTGGGCCTGTTTCCTCTCAGTGGGTTTCAGGTTTCTGAGGAAGCCGGTTCTGATCCGGATGGGTTAACTCTATCTGAAATGGAGCAGCAGAGGAAGAGAGGTGGTCAAGATTTCCTCCATCGGACGGAGGAAGTTGCACCTGCCTGGGATCTTCACCTGTCAGCCTCCTCATCCTCAGCCTCATCATCATCAGCCTCATCATCCTCAGCCTCATCATCCTCAGCCTCCTCAGCCTCAGTCTCATCATCCTCAGCCTCATCATCCTCATTCTCATCATTCTCTGTCTCATCATCATCAGCCTCATCATAATCAGCCTCCTCATCCTCAGTCTCATCATCATCAGCATCATCATCCTCAGCCTCATCATCCTCAGCCTCATCATCCTCAGCCTCATCATCATCAGCCTCCTCATCCTCAGCCTCCTCATCCTCAGTCTCATCATCCTCAGCCTCATCATCCTCAGCCTCATAATCATCAGCATCATCATCATCAGTCTCATCATCAGCATCATCATCCTCAGTCTCATCATCCTCAGTCTCATCAGCATCATCATCATCAGTCTAATCATCCTCATTCTCATCATTCTCTGTCTCATCATCATCAGCCTCATCATCATCAGCCTCCTCATCCTCAGTCTCATCATCATCAGCATCATCAGCCTCATCATCCTCAGCCTCATCATCCTCAGCCTCATAATCATCAGCATCATCATCATCAGTCTCATCATCATCAGCATCATCATCCTCAGTCTCATCATCATCAGTCTCATCCTCAGTTCTCTGAACCTCTATCTGTTCCAGCTCCAGAGAGCTGTTCCTCTCTCTGCTTCCTGTTTCCTTCAGGTAAGCCTCTGTCTTCCTGCTCTCTGTTTTCCCATCTCTTTCCCATCCTTGACTTCTTCTTTCCCCTTCTCCCTCGTTAGCGGCTCTCATCCCTCGCTCCTGTCGTTCTCCTACGCAGGCTGACGAAGGAAGCGGCGGAGTGGATTCTTCTGATCTCCTCAGCTTTTTGAAGTTCTGTCGTCTGTTTTCTCTCTTTAACTCGCTTTGTGCATCATCTCCCCCCAGAGTGTGTGTTTGTGTGTGAATGTGTCGCCTCTTCTGTCTCTGAAGAGCTCTGAGTGCTTTATGTAACACACACACACACACACACACACACACACACAGTGTGTTAAGGGGACCTGGAGCTGAACCTGAATCTCACCTGAGCCGCCAAGCGAGTCAGAACTCTGAAAGTCCTCTGAAGGACGTGGCGTCCTCTCAAACTCTGGGTCCCGCCGAGGACGTCCTCGCAGCCAACCGTCCAGAGACGCAGGATCAAACACGCTTCATCTTCTTCTACTTCCTGTCTTGTTTCCAGGCTGAAGTCTCTAGGTAATTTGATAGATGAGGGTAAAACTGCTCAAGGACTCCTGAACATGGCAGTGAAGTCTGTAAACATGCAGAGGATCCACGTTTTACCGCTGGATCAAAGGAGCAGAAACAGGAACTTTATTACTGAAAGACAAGGATTCTTTGGCTCCAAAGGGTTAAATCTTTGTTTCTCTTTCTGTGCTAAATGTTTAATTTGATGAAGTTTCTGTGTGTTTCAGGTTTTATAATCTGCTGCAGTGGGACTGAAACCATCGGACCATTGGATCATGGTTCTGATACTTTCACCTATTGAACCAGAACATCGTTTCACAGAGACTCTGTTTTATTTCATTCTTTTTTGCCTTGTTTCAGTTTCCAGCTCACATAAAAACCTGATTTTTTTCATGATTACATTAAAGTGAAACTGAAGTATAAATTTGTGGCGTTTGGTTCCTAAAGTCAGAATCTCTGATGGATTCAGAGAAAAACTTTTATTACAGAGGAAAGTTTAATTTGTGAATATTTCTGATTATTGTTTCTGTAGACAAATGTTCCAGAACCAGAACCAGCAGTTCTTCCTGAGGTGATCCAGCTGTGTTCCTCACCTCGTTCATTTGAACTCTCTGTTTTAACACTGCAGCCGTAAAAATAAATCAGGTGTTTTATTTCGGACTCGGATGGATGAACCGTCCCGTCGGTGCTGGGAAGACGGCGGTCCGATCCGGCTACAGAATAACCGTCTGCCGGTCCTGACCTGATGTGACTGCAGGGTCGTGTCCAAAGATCTGCTGTCGGCTCTGTAATCCTCCAGCCATGCGAGCCGCTCAGGGTGGGTTCACATACTTTCCTAAATGTTTTCACCTGCAGATCAGAGGCAGGAGCGTCTGCCGAGCTGAAACCATCAAATATAAATCTGTCGTGTTTATCCCAAACCTTTATTTACAGCTCCCAGGTTCTGCTGCTCGGTGCCGTCAGCAGAACCTCTCTAAGCCTCGTCCAGCTGCAGGAAGTTTCTCCTGCAGCAGAGAGAGAGAGAGCAACAGGACGCTGTGGTTTTCTGAGAGCCGTGTGTTTGAGTGGGACAGCCTGATGACGAGACATCAGGTTAGGACAACAACTTTCTCACTTTCTGGAAATAAAGCTGGAGAAGTTCAGCTTTGGGAAGCTGACTCTGCGTTAGTCAGAGTCTGACAAACAGATTCTGTTAGGAAGTGTTAAAAAGTAAAGTGATTTATGCTGAAACATTTTCATCTGACTCAGTTTGATGATCTCTGGGAAACTGAGAGGATGTTCTTCATCCTGATGAAGCTGAAACAGAGGAACGTTTGGGTCAAAACAGAACCAGAACTGGATCGGACAGAAAGCTCTGTGGACCTCATTTAGTAATATTTCTATTGGCGTAAATACAGAAATTAAATGTTTGATTTCATTGCTCCATCCCTCTAGGTTCAGGTCAAAGGGGGTTTGGTAGTCATGGCGACTCTGAAGGTAAAACCTGCAGCTGAACAGGAATCTGGAGCGTTTCTCCTGTTGGTTCCTCATTAACTAATATAACCCTTTGACCCCTGATTTGTTCCTGATTGAGACGTTTCCACCAAGGAATGTGTGAGCTTTCACACCGTGGCTCAGATGAAAACAGAAATCTGCTGGACCAGCAGCAAAGTCCGGCTTGGTTCCTGCTTGGTTCTGGTTCTGGTTCTGGTTCTGGTTCCGGTTTCCCGGTAATCAGCAGGAGGAGGAGGCGTCATGATGTGCTAACCCTAACCCAATCGTAGACATAGTATGTGAATATTTATTTTAATAAAGAAAGTTAACTTATAAAATCCAGGAGAACAAGGAAATCCAAAACACAAGGATAACGAAGGTAGTGATTAGCAACATGTTGAGCAGCGTAACGAGACGGACTGGTCAGTTGTGACTGGGATACAGGGGCTTCAGTACTGGGAGGTAGTAAATGGAGCAATGGGCCGAGCGAGATGAGATGAGATGACTGATTGCAGGTGTGAGTGTTGGCACAGAAACTATCTGAGGGGCGGGGAGGAGATTTACTGGGAACACAGGGAGGAAACACCAAGGAGCTGAAAATACTTCTAATACTAAAGAAAACCTGATAAACTACAGGAGAAAAATACATGAGGGAAAACATAAGCCTAAACAGAAAGAAGGTGATCTAATAATAATAATAATAATAACTAAGGAACGTAGAGCTAGAGAAACTAGAAGATCAAATAAATAACTAGAATCACTAAAAGAAGATATTTATGGACTCAGACATGTAAGAATAACTGAACGTAACTAAGATAAACATTATTAGAAACTACAGAAAGCTGAAATAAGGAATAAATAAATAATAAACTATAATCACTGAAGAAAGCTCAACATAGATTCAGACATACAAGAACAGAACCGCAGGCAGCTAAATAATAAACCTAAGTAGAAACACAAGACAGTTCACACTCACACTGAACAAATCATCAAATAACATCTAAACAGCTAAACTAAAGAGAACTAAGACATAATGAAAAATAAGATCAAACCCAGAGGCGAGAGGCTTGAACTGGACCAGAACCTGGAGGACTGGATCCAGTTCTGCCACATCTTTTCACTAAAACTGATTTTTCTTTAACTGCAACAGGAGACGTTATTCTGATGAGTCTGATCAGGTCAGATCCTCACCTGCTTTCCTGACCTCATGAAGCTCTCTCCTTCGGCCTGTGCTCAGGTGACCTTTAACCTTTGGCCTGCTAGCTGAGGCTTTGGGCTAAATCTTGTTGGACATCCAATCTTGGAAAGATCCAAAGCTGATCAGATGTTTTCCTCTTGGAAAGTGGCGGTTTGTAGATGACCTTTGACCTTCCGTGGCGCGATGACCAGCTGAGGTCATTGCTTTGCGTTGTTGCGTCACACCTGGTCGCCGCAGAGCAGGAAGCTGAAGATGACCTCCTGATTACAGCAGGAAGCATCGACTCCAGCGACTGGAAGACGTTTTCCTGCCATGATCTGATGTGAGGACGAGGAGCGTCTGTTTGATCGCACATCATCAAAAATAAATAACGTTACGTAAACATCGCTCATATTGCAGCGCAGGATGAAACATTCATCTGCTTCCGTCATTAAAGCCGAACACAGCAGCGAGTGAAACTGAGGCAGAATCTGGGAGGAGAAAATTCACTTTCTGTGTGTCAGTCTGGGCCCGACATGTTTGCATCAGTAAAGTGCTCTGAGTATAAATAGGAGGATAAATTAAACAGAAGAAGCAAACACTGGTCAGAACGTGGAGCTCACCAGAAAAAGTGTTTGTGCAAAGCAGCAATTAGAGGCGACAGCAGAGAATCAGGTTCCAGAGAAACGCAAAACAAACGTCTGCTTTATGTAAGCCGTCTGGGCCGTCACTGCGAAACGACCCGACCCGGTTGGTCCAGCGCCGGGGCGGCCGAGCGGCAGGCTTTCATTATATGTTACATGTTCCTGCTAGATTAGCTTCAGAACCGCATATAATCACATGTTTACCACTGATGCACAAACATTTAAACCCAGAAAAATGTAAATATTTTCCATTTCAAAACTTTAATACCCAAAATGTGACTGAAAGAGACGGAAACTTAAATCTGCCAGCAGGTTTAAAACACAAGGTTCGGTTCTGACGAGATTCTGGCAATTGATCCAAACAGAACCAACATAAAGCTGCAGGTTCTGAAACGGTTCTGATTGTTATTCCAACATGTCTTCAGTCTGCTGAGTCACTTCCATCTCGTTTTAACACGTTAAACATCATGGCATCATCAGTTCACATTAATGAACAGGTCTAATTAATAGCAGTAACACACACGCACACACACACCTGGACTTACATCAGTCTGAACCAACCAGGTTCTCTTTAGTTTCTTTCCTTTGTGACTCAGCAGATCAAACAGAATCTGACATCAGTTTTTATGTTTATGAGAAAAAGATAAAAACATGTTAATGTTGCTAACAAACACAAACACCAACCTTTACCAAAATGTATCTCACACCAAACCTTAAAGAATCCATTGCATTACAACTGGACCACACACACACACACACACACATAAAAAACCTCCAGTTAGTAACACAACGCTCATCCTGACATCTTTCAGATGAATATCAGACCGGTACCAGATTCTAGCTGCTGGGTTCTGGTTCTGGTTCTGGTTCTGTGTGACCCACAGAAAACTCAGTAAATTTTCTGTTCAGGATGAAAAACTGAGAGACTCAATGATGAAATTATGATGTCATCATTCAGGAGAAAACACATCCAGGAAATGTGTGAGTTTTTTCTAACACCTGGAGAACACCCCCCCCCCCCCCCACACACACACACACGCACACACCCACACACACACACACACGCACACACCCACACACACACACACCCACACCACACACACCACACACCCACACCACACACACACCACACCACCACCCACCACCCACACACACACACACACCACACACACACACACCACACACACACACACACACACACCACACACACACACACACACCACCACACCCACACACACACACACCACACCCACACACACACACACACACCACACACACACACACACACACCCGCCACCACCACCACACACACACACACACACACCCACACCACACACCACACACACACACACACGCACACCCACACCACACCACACAGCACACACACACACCCACACCACCACACCCACACACACACACGACACCACCACCCACACACACACCACACACACCACCACACACACACACACACACACACACACCACACACACACGCACACACACACACACACACACACACACACACACACACACCTCCCACCCGGCTCTGATTAGTCAGCTGGAAAAGCCAATAAACTGTTATGTTCGTCTCACCTGGTTCACTGCATTGAATCTGTGAAGCTTCAGAGAGAAACAGATAAAGAGGAAGAGGAAGAGGAGGAGAAGGAATACTTTTATTAGGGGAAAACTAACATAAAAAGGACACAGGAGAGAAACAAAATGACAGAACAAGTGAAAGAACCAAAAACAGACAATTTGGAGTCAGAGACACAAAACAGAAACAAATTATTGTCACTTCATGATTCAGAGAATCAAACTAAAGTTAAATATCAGAGACACAACAAACAAACGGCAGTTTTTATCTGAAGGTGTTTAATGTTAGCCAATGCTAACAGATCTGTGCTGCATAAGGAGCTACAATAATGGCAAAAATTTCTCAGCTGAAGTTTTCTCCATGTGACCTTCAGGTTTTGGACTTGCAGTTTTTCTCTTGTATCTCCTGGATCCAAACCGTCCACTTCCTGCCAGGGAGCGGCGTTGTGGCGTTCCAAACGCAGTCTGATGATGAGGATGAGGAAGCTGCTCTGGCGGCGCGGCGCTGCTGGGAGGTCACTTCTGTGCCGGACAGGAAACAAACTGGGACCAGCAGAACTTACTGGGATAAAAGCTGCAGCTCCATAAAACCTTTCAGCAAATAAAGACAAAGAAATTCAAACCAGAAGTTCAAACTGATCGACTGAAACCGAAGCTCTGCAGAAAGTTCAGCCTGACGTCGTTTTAACCTTCGAGTGTCAGTGAAGTCTGAACACGATTCGACGAGCGATCAATCATCTGCAGGGAAACCAGTCACACATGAACCTCCACAAACACTGGAGCCCCAAATTATTTCACATTTCTTCCCTGGTTGGTTTAGATTCAGATAAATAATGAAACTATTTCATTATTTAATAGTAATAATGGAAAACAGTAATAAATACAGAGCATGTCTCTCAGTCAGTGGAAGCTGAAGAATCGACGTTTCCTCTGGGATTCTGATGATTTATCTGTGATTCTGGAGAGTTTCCTTCCATCACCATAATCTGGCCAAATTAAGAGATTAATCATGAACATGTGAAGGTAACAGGAAGGTGACGGGAACATTCTGCTCCGTTTTATTAACACACAGAAAATAAAATAAAAGATGTTACAGGAACTGCTTAAAGATCCGTTTCTGGTTCACCTGCAGAACTTTGGATCAGAACCATGATTCAAACGGATCCATTACAAAATGACAGCAGGATTTTTCTCAGGATTCGTTAATTTGCTGCTGCAGCTGTTTGGGCGACGGACCGGGACCGGTTACGTCTGGGAAAGCTTCCGAGCCAGAACCAGCGACCCAGACTCTGGAGCTGCGTCAGAACCAGACCGCAGCTCCATGACGTCACAGAACCAGCAGAACCACTTCAGAAGGAGCAGCTGCTGAGTCAGGCTGATGGGGCAGCTGGGGCTGCACCTGCAGGAAGACTGGCTCTGACCTCTATGACCTCAGGTCCAGTTTTCCCTCAGCAGGCTCGGTTCTGAGCTCCGGTCTGGTCGTTACAGATGATGAAGTGAAGATCACCACTGGTTTATTTCATGAACCAGTTTCCTGTGACCCTGACCCCTGACCCCTGACCCATATCAGAACCATGGAGCTGCAGCGGGAACGGAGCCGCTCATCATCATGGTGTTTTAATTATGTTCCAAACAAACAAACTGAACTGAGCTGGACCTGGAAACCCCAGTCAGGCTGATCAGTAAATAAACGGCATTAAGCTGCTGGATCCTAAATCATTTAAATGATGCATAAAGAAACTCTGCTGACTTTCTCACATGTTGAATTTTTACACGTGACGATGGAAAGGTTTCAGAAAATGTGGCTGTGAAGCTGCATGAATATTAAAATCTCCCACACAAACCTGAACTCTTGTGTAAATGTGAGGCCAGCTGTGCGGCCCGCAGCATTACCTTCCACTTCAGTCCGTCCCCAGCTGACGGATTTACATCCCATCAGCCGAGGAGCTCCGCCGAATCACAATGATGGAGGAGGAAGTGAGACGCAGCTGACGCCGTCAGAGCCGCTGGATCTGGAGGGGAATAAAGCTTTCATCTGAACACGAGGCAGGATGGCAGTTATCCCTCCATGATGCTTCACGCGCTCCGTTTCTCCTGCTTTCTAGAAATCAGCCTTTAACCACTTCGTTCAGTTCGTTCCACTGATCCAGGAAAACATGGAAACGTAGCAGAACCAACATCTCGTGTTGCTGTTGGCTCATCGCAGGCTGATGTCACAGAACAATTATTGGTGCCTTCAGGGAGCGTAGGTCATCTGGATGATGCGTCTGACAGGTTGAAGATTTACAGCCGGAAACCTGAAGACACACGAAGCCAAAACTAGAGGAAAACATCAGAAAGAGAAAAACATTAAACTGAACTGAACCAGAATGAGTTGAATGAAATCTGCCTTTACTGAACTGAACTGAACTGGTTTTTGTTTTTTTGTTTTTTACCTTTTCTTATCTTTCTCCAAGTCTTCAGCAGTCGGCTTCAAACGCTTTTGCCATTTTCACCAAAAGCATTCAGCCTCCACACCTGCATTGTCACAGGAAATCCTCACTTTCTAGTTATTCTTCATCTTCCAGTTTGATGAGGATTTGTGGGTAACTGGGAGGAGATGGGGTCAGTCAGATATTTGGTTTCTCTGAGACGCCGTCCGTCCGTCCTTCTGTTTTTACCACCAATGAAATCTGGTTCAGAAGGAGCAGAAACCAGACGCTGATGAAGAGCAGCAGGGATGTGAGGAAGGCAGCGGATGAGCTCACAGTAAACCTGTCTAAGGTTTCATCCCAGGACGTCTCCAGGCCACACACTGACTGACGGCAGCGACCCGGCCCGGTCCGCTGGCCTGATCACACTCTGACAGTAATTACTCCCCAAGCCGCCAGAAAACCTTCCTTCCTTTGGTTTGTTTTACGTTTCTCCCACTGTGGGAAAAATCTGCTTTTCATTAAGACCTGCAGACGTTTTGCTGATGGTGGTTTAACCGCTGAACGTTTAGAAACCGACTGAAGCTGCAGATCGATCATGGAAACTCAGCATCTCTGTGACTTTATAGCATTTTAAACCTTTGGCATTTTTACAGGTTTTACTGTTTTTATTAAAGTGTGAACAGAAAACAGGGAGCAGCTAAATAAACACCAACAGTTTGAGTTTTTATTATCTTCTAACGTTTGCTTGAACTCATCTTGTGAATTTGGCTAAAATGTGTGAAAAATGATCCCAATTTATCTGTTTACATTGAGTTTTAATTATGATCACATCCAGCCACACTGAAGGAAGAAACAGGCTGATCCAATAAACTGCAGAACCAGAACCCGACCCAGCGCCGCCTGGATGATTACTGACAGAACCGAACTGGTTGGGTTTGATGAATGAGGAGGAAACCATGCTGGGTTAATCTAACACCCAGATGGAGGATGAGATCCGGCTCGCATGGGGCCCGTTTCTGCAGACACATCCTGACTGATATCATCTAAAAATAAAATGTTTGTTCATCATTAGCAGCAGCTTTGACCTGATCTCAGGATTTTCCATTCTAGTTTCTCTGCTGCGGTTTACTGATCAGCGTTTCGCTCCGTGTTTCCAGCCTGGATCTTTCCTGACGTCTCCTGACGTTCCTGCTGTTATTTTATTGCTTTAGCTATTAACTGCAAAATGATCCTGGATTCCTCCCGTTTGGCCTCAAAACATGACAGAAAGAAGCAACATGAAGCAGCTACAGTTGATCTGAAACTGATTTCATCTGCATGCAACCAGCAGCAACATCAACACGCTGGAGGTTAAAGGTCACGGTATCAACATGGCTCCTCATCAGTCAGGAAGATGTGGATAAATCTCTTAAAGCCACAGTGGAGGCACCAACCTGGTTAGAAATGTTCGGTTCCTCTGATGACCTGATCTCTGATGGACTTTATATAAAATTAGATATTGATTATAGACTCAATCTCCAAACGTCTCCTGGATTCTTACTGGTGATTCATTTTTGCTTCAGATCAGTTTGTCTAGTCAAACTTTCTGTCTGGACCCTCAATGTTTCCCTCTTTCTCTGCTCTGAGACCATCTGACAGTTCAGGACTAAAGTTTAGATTTGGATCCTTAAGCATATGTAGCTTAAAGGCTTCTGTCCTTTCTCTGGTGAATCTGGTTTCTTATTGTCCATTTCTGTTGTTTTTGTATTTGAAACGTTTGCTACAGTCACTGATTCATTTCTGACTTCTTTTAAAGCACATCTCTTCATATGTTTACCATCTTTCTGTCAGATCCTGTGAAGAAACAGCAGAGCTAACTGTGTCTCACTGCTGCCTCCTGCAGGATCTGATCACACATTACAACCTGTAAACATCTGATTTCCCAGTGCAGCTGATTTTCATCTGTTACATTTACCTCCATGTGTGTTATATTCTTACATTTTTAGGAGTTGCTATAACTTTCTAAACATGGATCACATGACCTGCCTGAGAGATTTATTGTCTGATCCACATGTTGTTTATAAATTGTTTGGTTGGTGGGAAAAAGCTGTGTTTTTGCTCCATCTTCACTGTTTTTCTGTTGCTGTTTTTCTAACATAAGTTAGAGGTGAAAATAACAAACATGAAATATTCCTGACTTAAAACCCAAATCCAGCTTTTAAGGACAGAAGAGAGAAATAAATAACATTTCTCTGCATCGTTTTAAACTTAAACATCCAACAGGTCACATGATTTCTGAGAAGTTAGAAAAGGGAAGCGCTCAGTTTTGTTCAGGCTCCGTTTGGTTTCATTGGATCAGAATGAGAAGCTGACCCGGCGAAGGTTTGACCGGACATTTGTCTCCTTTGGGTTTTTTCTCTGTGAGCCGTGAGGGGAACCAGAACCAGAACCAGAACCGTCTCCAGCAACGCTCAGGTTTGTAGAACAGAACCACAAAACTTTACAACTTCCTGCTCTCTGTCTTCACTTTGGCCATTCAGTAGTTTGATGGTTTCTGCTGAACAGAAACTTGTTCCGTTCACATTCTGTAAATAAGTTGGATTTTTACTATTTAAGTCTGCCGATCAGCCTGAATATTTCATTGTTTAATCTGTTGCAGTACTCAGGTTTATCGAATGTAATTCTGTCATTTGTGAAAAGAGAAATGATGCAGAGTTTTCTCAAAAGAACAAATTCAACATGAGAACTGGATGATGGTCGTTATTCTCCTGGTAGATGTTATAAAGTTTTGGACAGAAACTGCTGAGTTCCTCATGCTGAAGCAGAATAAAGCAGGATCCTCTGAATACCTGAGACTTTCAGACACTTTAAAGCCTCATCAGATTCACGTTTCCTGCTGAAATCAATTTGTTAAACTTTCTGCCTGACAGAGCAGCTCAGACAGCAGCTGGTTTCTTTTCCAGACAGACTGCAGAGCAGAAGATGGAGGTTAGAGTGAAGGATGATCAGGACAAAGCCGAGTCTCCAGGATCCAGCTGTCTGACGAGAGTCCGGTCCAAAGACCAACCTGCTGCTTCTCACAGTGAACATGAACCTTCAGACAAAACGTATGAAATGCATCGCTTCTGTTGAAGCATTTAACACCATAATAAACTCTGGTTTACATTATTGTTTTAGCACAAAATTCAACCAGATTGCACTAATTGTAGTTTGTTGCTGAACAAAGTCTGCCCCCTGCTGGTTCACTGACTAAATTCACAACCTTTTAGAAAAATAACTCCTAGTTTAATAGAAACTACAGTTTATTCATTTAGGTACTTTAAACCAGAACCACTAAAATGTAATCATTAAGGGGTGATTTTTAAACATCCCCATTTCTATAATTCTAATAAGTGATTATTTAGCAGTGAGACTCTTTAGTTTTCCTCCAACACCTCTGGGATTCAGACCAATTAAAACATTTAAATATGTATTTACTGAACCAGCAGGAGAGATTTTGGTCAAATGATCAGTGATTAAACAACTTGATGATGCAAACTGAACTAAGTTAATATATTCAAATAAAACTGAGCAACAGTAATTAGTAACTGAGAAATATTACATAAAAATTCAACCCAAGTAAAAGCAGGTTATATTTAATCCAGAAAGGAAATCAGATATTTTATTTAGTATTGTGGATGATTTATAATAAAATGTTTCCACAAATCAGTTTTTAAATATTTTATTCAGTAGGTGATTCAGAGGATTTAAGTTAATCACTTTAACTAAATTAATGGATACATCCTTTCCAGAGGTGGTGCTCGACCTTTTTGTTCTCCGTCATTTTGACCGACAGCATTTTTAAAAATCGGTCTTGTTCTATTTTTACCCATCAAAATATAATCATATTAACATCAGGCTACTTAGTTATATGCAGTTAATATTCACCTAGTCAAACTGAATCCAGATCCCATCATACATAAAGCAGATAAATGCACCTAAAACTTTCTCCATAGTGACACAAACCACTGACTGTGGTCCCAATAACTTATAATAAATTAAATTAAACAACTCCACTTAAATTACATCACTTCACCTGCTGCGGTCTGAATGCTCAGCCTCACTAATTCCTCCTGGTCGCATCTATAGAGAAATCTGCTCTGGTTCATCAGTCAGTTGGATCCAAACCGATCATTCAAAGCTTTTTACCCTGTGAGGTCCGGGCTGCGCTTTTACCAGGATTTATTTATTTATTCTTTTATTGCGTGGTTTGTTTTCTTGAAACAAACAGATGTTACGTTAGCCGCTCCGTCAGAGGGTAACGTCTTCAGCTCCATTTGTTAAAACCGCAGTGAGTTCAGTTTAATTCTGTGCAGCAGCAGCAGAGCCGCAGTCTGCATTAGCACTGCACGTGTTACGGTCTAATTAATTTCTGCACCGTCATTTATTTCCTCAAGATAAACTGCCGGCTCCTCTGTTTAGAACATAAATGGATTAACACAACATCTCTTCAGTTTTCTCAGGTCTGTAATGGACACTGGAATTAAAGGCTCCATTTCTACCAAAGGTTTGGTTTTCTGAACCAGAAGCTCCAAAGCGTCTGGTCCGTAACTCTTCAACACGCTGTCAGCTCCCGGTCAGAAAGACGCTTTTAGCTCGGTGTCCATGAAATGATATTCAGAAAGGATTTTTTATTAATTGAATTTAGTTGCCTCTGCGATGAACTCTTTGTGTAAAATCTATAATTCACACCAGTCAAAGGTGTGAATTACAATCTGTCGAATGACCGACGGGCTTCAAATTTTCCCGTCATTTAAAAAAATAACCATCAAATACAAAAAATATTCCGTTAACGCGACCTCTGACCCTTGCACTATATGTGCGTTCCAGATGTCAAAGCCACATACAAACATCAGCAGCTTCAGCATCCAGCTGTGTGTCTCTGAAGTCTATAGAATCACCTCTGACCTTTAGCCAAGAACCTGGATCATCTGAACCAAAGTAAGGTCATTTTCCTTCTCTGAACTGACCTGATGGAATATCAACTGTTTTATGTGTGACAATTAGAGTCAGCAGTGTCACCCTAATATTTCTCATCAAGAGTTGATAAATTATTAGAAATGAAGAACTTTCTTAACAGAAGGAGGAAGAGGAGCTTTGTGCATGAGGAGGAGCAGCCGTCCTGCTGTGCTTTGTGCCGCGACGTCCTGCAGGACCCGGTCTCTACCAGCTGTGGTCATTGGTTCTGCAGACAGTGCACCAGTTCATACTGGGTTGAGGCAGCTTTATCAGGACACGCCTCCTGTCCCCACTGTGGAAAAAGTTTAAAAAGGAGAGAAGAACAGGACACAGGCAAGATGTTTCTGATATTTAGCTTTAGCATCAGTTCTTTGTCTCTGTTTATTGCAGCATAAATCCATTTTATGGTTTTGAACCAGAAACCTGGAATAAAATGTGTCTCTCACCTTCCTGAATAAAATAATTGATTATTTAATGTTTCCTTTGAAAAAATATGTCTGAGAAATTTACTAAAACAAAAATTTGCATCAAATGTTTAGTCTTGAGGATAGTTTTTCCAGTAAAAGGAAGCACCTGTCACTGTCCTTATCTACATGGTTGAGTCTTGGTAAACAGTTAAAAAATGTGAAATACAAAATAACAGTTTAAGATTTGAAAGATTGTAGCAGATTTTATTTAAATCTCATTTGTTCTGTGTTTCAGCAGATGATCATCTGCAGGAGAGTTTAGAGGAACATAAGATCAGTCTGAGGAGGAGATGTGAATGTGTGACTGAAGGAAGTGATGAAACAGGAAGTAGAACCCTCCTCAACAGGATCTACACTGATCTCTACATCACAGAGGGACAAAGTGAAGAGGTTAATACCCAACATGAGGTGAAGCAGCTGGAGAGAGCTGCCAAGACCCAGAACCTCCATGACTCTCCAATCAGGTGCCATGACATCTTTAAATCCTTCCCTGACCAACGTGGAGCCGTCAGAGTGGTTCTGACCAACGGCGTCGCTGGTGTTGGAAAAACCTTCTCAGTGCAGAAGTTCACTCTGGACTGGGCAGGGGGCTTGGAGAACCAAGATATCAGTGTGGTGGTTCTGCTTTCGTTCAGGGAGCTGAACTTGATCAGAGATGAGCAGCACAGTCTTCTCACGCTGCTCCATGTTTTCCATCCAACCCTCCAGAAGCTCCCAGCAGAGCAGCTGGCTGTCTGCAAACTGCTCTTCATCTTTGATGGCCTGGATGAAAGCAGACTTTCACTGGACTTCAACAATAGTCAACTGGTTTCTGACGTCACACAGAAGTCATCAGTCAATGTTCTGCTGACAAACCTCATCATGGGGAACCTGCTTCCCTCAGCTCTCATCTGGATAACTTCCAGACCTGCAGCGGCCAATCAGATCCCTCCTTCATGTATTTCCAGGCTAACAGAAGTACGAGGCTTCACTGACTCCCAGAAAGAGGAGTACTTCAGGAAGAGGTTCAGTGATGAAGAGCTGTCCAGCAGAATCATCTCCCACATCAAGACCTCCAGGAGCCTCCACATCATGTGTGGAATCCCAGTCTTCTGCTGGATCACTGCTACAGTTCTGGAGAACATGATGACCTCAGAGCAGAGAGGAGAGCTGCCCAAGACCATGACTGACATGTACTCACACTTCCTCCTGGTCCAGACAAAGAGGAAGAAGAACAAGTACCATGGAGGACATGAGACAAGTCCACAGGAGCTGATAGAGGCTGACAGGGAAGTTCTTCTGAAGCTGGGGAGGCTGGCGTTTGAACATCTGGAGAAAGGAAACATCATGTTCTACCAAGAAGACCTGGAGCAGTGTGGTCTGGATGTCACAGAGGCCTCAGTGTACTCAGGAGTTTGTACAGAGATCTTCAAAAGAGAGAGTGTGATCTTCCAGAAACCAGTCTACTGCTTTGTTCATCTGAGCATCCAGGAGTTTCTGGCTGCCGTCTACATGTTCCACTGTTTCACCACCAGGAATACAGAGGTGGTGGATAACTTCCTGGGAAAAACCTTCAATTTCTTATCTTTTGATGGTCTCCTGAAATTAGCGCTGGAGAAATCTCTCTTCAGTACAAATGGCCACCTGGATCTGTTTGTTCGCTTCCTTCATGGTCTCACTGTGGCGTCCAACCAGAGACTGTTAGGAGGCCTGTTGGGTCAGACAGAGAACAGTCCAGAAACCATCCAGAGAATCATCAACAATCTGAAGTACATGAATAATGACAGAGTTTCTCCAGACAGAAACATCAACCTTTTCCACTGTCTGATAGAAGTAAAAGATCTCTCAGTTTATCAGGAGATGCAACAGTTCCTGAAATTAGATAATAGATCAAATAAGAAACTGTCAGAGATCCACTGCTCAGCTCTGGCCTACATGCTGCAGATGTCAGAGGAAGTTCTGGATGTATTTGACCTAAGCAAGTACAAAACTACAGCAGGTGGTTATCTGAGACTAATACCAGCTGTGATAAACTGCAAAAAGGCTTTGTAAGTTCAAAACACCTTCATAATTTTACTAAAATGTTGCATTAACCTGATAAAACATTAGTTTGAAAAATAATGTTTTGTTCATGTTGAACTTTTTTATCTTGATATTCATTGCTATTTTCTTCTAATTCCTGTCTTTTTCCTGCTTCGTGCTTGATATTTTTTAAAATCAGATTTGCTGATTGTCGACTCACTGAGACTCACTGTGAAGTAGTGGCTGCAGCTCTTAAATCCAACCCCTCCCATCTGGTTCAACTGGACCTCAGTAAGAATTATGACCTGAAGGATTCTGGAGTGAAGCATCTCTCTGCTGGACTCGGAAGTTCAAACTGTAGACTCGAAACTCTCAGGTGAGTTTGCTGCAATTGCATAGTTTTCCACAGCAAGCTTATGTCTAACTGCCAACAGCTATCCAGTAGCTCCTGCTTTTCATTTTATAGTGAAATAATATTACATATACAGTGCAGTGTCCGTAATATAAAATTCATATATCCTGTTTAATAAAATTATGAAAAATTAGTGTGATTCATGTTGCTATTCTGTTGCATAATAGTTTATTTAATCTCATGGAAAAATTAGCCAAGCTGCTTCAGAAAACATTTATTGTGCTTTTTCTTAATCATACAATAAACAATAATGCATAATTTGTAACGTAAGAATAAAATGTTACATGGGAAACAGACACAATTTATTATATCACTATATCTCCACTATCTGGGCTTCTGAGCTGTAATTTTATTAAAATGATGGGGTCAGATCTGAGACACATGTATGTGTTTTGGTTTATTCTGTGATGATGGGCCAGATGGACAACATCACTACTGGTAGTTCTTCTACAGACAAAAATGAGAGACAGACTTGTCAAACTGATTCTAATTTGATTTGTAAATATGTGACAGTTATTCCACCTCTCTCTACTAAACCACACAGTTGACCTGCTTTAATTCCTCTATAGATAAGACAGACCAGTTTCACTTTGCCAGCTTCTGATTTACATTGCAGTTAGCAGTTATTTTTTTCTGAACTAATGCTAGCTACTTGTTATATTAATGTTTACATCTGGTGATATTATTAAAATAATTTAAGTACTACCAGATACATCAGGTTTTCAGCTGCTGCTTACAGAAGACATATGGCTGATGCAAACCAACAGGAACTTTGCTGTAGGAGAGTCTGTGTCCCAGTTAGACAGTTTGGAGCTGAAAGGAGGCTGTAAAATATTATATTAAAAAGAACAAATGATAAAAACCAAGAACCGAAATAAAAATACTTGAAAATAAGACAAGAGCTGCAGCCATTACATTTTGTAAGATGGCATACCAGCTGGTTTATTCCAGCTGGAATATTATTATACAGTATATTATTTATTTAAATTTTCCTGCAATGCATTGCACATGTGCAGGAACCTGATGTAAACAAAGTGTACAATACAGAACTAGTGAGACTACAGACCTTTGTATATTAAAATCACCAGCTTTACATAGACATACACAAAGAAGAGTCAGAGTAATTTTACTGTGGAAGCAACAAATGTATTTTGTAATATATATTTAATTCTCATATTTTTTGTCTGGAATATCCTAAAAATATATATTTTTTATTTTCAGAAGTTTTCTCTTTTTAGTATTTTTTTATCCAGTGATATTCCTTTTCATTGTTTTAGACATGAACCATTAACAAAATTCTATCTTGTTTTAGTTTTTTAAAATGTTATATTTAAATTGTAAGCATATTAAAAACTAACTTTATTTTAAAGATAAAGATAAATGTCCTTAAGAGCCTAGTTGAGTCTCTGACAGAACATGTGACACAACTGAGCCACTGAAAAACGATCCGTGTTATCTTCTTAGGCTGGAGTGCTGCAGTTTGTCAGAGACCAGCTGTGCTCATCTGGTCTCAGCTCTGAACTCCAACCCCTCCTACCTGAGAGAGCTGGACCTCAGTGACAACTGCAAGCTGCACGACTCTGGGTTAGAGAAGTTGTGCTGTTTTCTCCAGAGTCCATTTTGCAAACTGGAGACTTTGAGGTAAGATGTATTGACTCTATGATGAATTCTTACTGGTGAGAGTTTATTTGCTTGCTGTTTGATATCTAGTTCAAGTCCTTAATAGAAACTGTACTGTACATTTAAGAAAAAAAATTATTATTTGAGCATTTTTGTATTGTTTTATGTTTAAAATAGTTTCATTGATCAAAATTTTAAAATGATAGATGTAACAGCTATGGGCTACGCAGCTAACTGCGGCTACAAAAGCAGCATCAGAAAAGTGGTCTTTTAAGGAGTCTGAGGTGTGAATAAAAAACAAGAAACAGTACCTTTAGTTTTGGTGCATATATTAAGTGATTTGTATAAAAACAAACAATTACAACAGTACAGTGAGACACGAGATAATTGACTCAGAATAAATTAATATCCAAAAATCATAAAGTCCATAATCCTTTTTGTTTCTAGCTCGCCATCTTCAGATCCAGATGAGGATCTGATCCATCAGGAGGAAAAAAAAAAAAACCCGACCTAAAAGGTCAGAAAACCCATTAAGTGTTTTTATCAAAAACAATTACGTACATAGTACAACAAAAATTAAATTTAAGCATTTAATTTATATACGTTAAATGCAAATGCACAACTAGATTCCCAATAATTATACATAAACATTTCAACAATCAAGTTAAAGTAACCATAATTCAAATAAAGTAAAACAAAAATTATAAAAATAAATAAATAAATAAAATTATCAAATACTCAAGCAGAGTGAGAGAAAGGAAAAAAATAAATTAAATAAATATATTGCGCAATATCAAACTTAAGTGTAGCTACATTCTGATCAATTTCATTTTAACTTCACTGCCTCAAAATCCATGTAAACGTGACAGAACACGCACAAAATTCAGCAACGAGTTACCTTCTCAGAGAGAGTGGGGGCACTGAGCCACAACCAGCCGCGACAGGATCCCGGTGACGGTCCAGGTAAGCCGTGCCAATAATTCTAATAAAACAACGCTCCAATGAGCAATCGAGCAAAATTCCACATATAAAAGCAATAATGCTATCAAATAAACTCACCAGGCAATCAAATCAATGTATTCAAAGATTTGGGTGCGTTTGCGAAGAAAACGCCAACAACAAGCCACAATCACAGTGAAACAGCTGAGAATGTTTAAACTGCGCGCTGGAGGCGGGCTTTAAATAAGCTGGCACAGTTTGGAACAACCCAGGAAGTAGACCGCAAAAATAAAAGTCTTTGACTAATTGCGGGTTACAGGTTCCCCCCCTAAACTCATGTGCGGCCTCGCACATGCAACCGGCTGGTGACACACCACACCGTCACATGATGTAGAGGTCTCATCCAGTTCCAGAGCAGATGTAAAAGCTGTGCTGAGTCCATGAAACAGAGCTTGGATGCTCTGCAGAAGTGGATGCCCAAGTTTTGAATACTGCAGACGAACTGGTGGCTGACGTGTTCGCGTAGAGACTCGGACAGGTAATTCAGGATCTGGGCTGGAGAGTTTTGCAGCAGAAGAATCACTTAACATGCTGGATTTTCCGGGAGAGGATGCAGATTCTGAGTGAGGGGAAACAGGTCCTACTCGAGAGGAGGAATTTTCCTCAAGAGGCTCTGAGTCAGCAGAATCTGCTTCCTTTTCAGCTCTTTGTTCCATATCCCGTTCAGCAAAAAGTTCAGGTCCAAACTCCACTTCCTGTTCCTCATCAACCTTTTCTTCCAAAGAGCTCTGGGGATGCTGGCCAGGCGGATCCACAGGCGCAGGAGTGATAGATGCAGGAGCAGGTAAGTGAACCTCAGTTGTAACTCTGGTGAGATAGGGACTGAAATAATCAGGTAAGAACAGTTCTTCATTTTCAGGATTTGGAAGATCAACTTTTTCTGAAGTCACAGGTATAATTGCAGTTGATTGCTTTACCTGTTCTGGTTTGGAGGCTGGGGACAAATAGCCACAAGGCAACAGCAGGTCACGGTGGAGGGTCCTAATGGGACGATCTTTGCCTTCTGGTGTAACTGTGTATACTGGAAGAGTACCGGCTTTCTTCTGAACAATATACACATCTGATTCCCACCGGTCTGCGAGCTTGTGCTTGCCTCGTAGTTTGACATTTCTAACCAGAACTCTATCTCCAATGGAGAGTTCGGCAGCTGTGACTTGCTTGTCAAATCTGAGTTTGTTCTTCCACATAACTTTCTCAGAATTTTCAGTTGCAATCTTATAACTTTCTTTAAGGTGTGACTTGAGCTTTTCAACATACTGTGAATGAGAGATGGATAATTTTTCAGACACAGGCAGTCCAAAAGCTAAGTCAACAGGGAGGCGGGGTTGCCGACCAAACATCAGTTCATATGGGGAATATCCAGTGACATCATTTCGGGTGCAGTTGTAAGCGTGCACCAATGGCTTCACAAAATCTTTCCAATGAATTTTATCTTCTTCATGGAGAGTTCCCAACATATTTAAAAGTGTTCTGTTGAATCGCTCCACAGGATTACCACGGGGATGGTAAGGTGTGGTCCTAATCTTTTGGATTCCTGTGATCTGACAGAGCTCTTTGATAGTATGAGATTCAAAATCAGTCCCTTGGTCACTATGGAGACGCTCCGGCATTCCATAATGGACAAGGTAATTTTCCCATAATGCTTTTGCTACTGTTTTGGCTCTTTGGTTTGGGGTTGGCACCGCAACAGCATATTTGTAAAATGATCAGTTATCACTAGAACATTTTTGGTGTTGCTCCGGTCTGGTTCTATTGAAAGAAAGTCCATACAGACAAGCTCGAGTGGTCTTGAGGTTTTAATATTGACAAGTGGGGCAGCTTTCTCAGGTTGTGCTTTTCTCCGAATGCATCTCTCACAGTTCTTAAGTTTGTTACAAACATCAACTGCCATTCGTGGCCAGAAGAACCGTGATCTGACAAGGTCCAGCGTTCTTTCAGTACCCAAATGGCCCATCTGGTCATGAAGCTGGTTGAGAACCTCAGCCGCCATTCCTCTGGAAGTACAAGTTGGTAAGTAAGCTCACCTCCAATATTCCTTCTCCTGACAAGAACATTATTATGGAGCTCCAAGCGTGCAAGCTCTCGCAGAAGTAATGGCAGATCAGGGAGCTGTTCCCGTAGATTTGGCGGCGGGTTTTCCCCTCGTGCCAACTGAGCGATGACGTGCTGAATGACTGGATCAGCTCTTTGTTTGTCAGCAATTTCACCTTCAGAGAAAGATGGGACAACAGGTGAAGAGAACTGTACATCATTAACAAAACTGTCTGGTAAACTGTCAGTGTTAATGGAGAGAGTTTGCACAAGAGCAACAACCTGGTCCAGGTTGGAAGAGCTGTACACCAGTTGCCTGTCACATATGGCTTGGACTGAATGCTGGTCAATAGAAATACAGGCGGGATGTTCCAGATGCTGTTCAGTGAACTTCAATATTCTTTCTTTCTCCTTCAGAGACAAAGGATCCGCCACCTGCTCAGCATGAGGTCGCCGAGAAAGACCATCAGCATCCGCATTTAACCTGCCAGCCCGATAAATGATCTTAAAAGTAAAAGTTGAAAGAGCAGAAAGCCATCTGTAGCTTGTAGCATCCAATTTAGCAGAAGTTAGCAAATATGTCAACGGGTTGCTATCTGTAACCACAGTGAAATTGGATCCATACAGGTAGTCATAGAATTTTTCTGTAACTGCCCATTTGAGGGCCAAAAACTCCAATTTATGAGCAGGATATCGACTTTCACTGCAGGTCAGACCTCTGCTGGCATATGCAATCACCCTGTTCCGCCCATCATGTTCTTGGTACAAAACTGCACCAAGGCCAGTAGAGCTAGCATCTGTGTGTAAGATGTAGGATTTACCTGGGTCTGCAAATGCAAGAACTGGTGCTGTACTGAGCTTCTGGATTACCTCTTCAAAGGCCTGCTGGCAAGCTGTTGTCCACCGAGAAACAAAGGGTTCTTTGGGGTCAAAGTAATGTTGCAACTTCATACGTTTTGATTTTTTCTGACAGGGTGGATATCCAGCTGTTAACTCATTGAGAGGTTAACCACTGATGAGTATCCTTCAACAAACCGACGGTAATACCCTGCAAAACCAAGGAATGATCTGAGCTCTTTTAGATTCTGAGGAACTGGCCAAGATGTTAGTGTGGAAATCTTGTCTGGATCCGTCTCCACTCCATCACTTGAAACCACGTGTCCAAGGTAGCGAACAGATGTCTGAAAGAAAACACACTTTTCAACTGACAGCTTCAATCCAAATTCTTTCAGGCGTTGAAGAACTTTCTTCAGCCGGAGTTCATGCTCCTCTAAAGTTGGTGCAAACACTATTAAGTCATCAATAAAAACAAGCACTTCTTTTAAATTCATGTCTCCCATGCACCGCTCCATGAGGCGTTGGAAGGTGCTAGGAGCATTTGTCACCCCTTGAGGCATGCGGTTAAATTCGTAAAATCCAAGTGGACAGACAAATGCAGTTTTATTTTTGTCTGATTCATTCATCTCAATCTGGTAGTAACCAGATTTTAAATCCAGTGTGGAGAACCATGTTGAGCCAGACAGTGCTGAAAATGTATCCTCTAGCTTTGGCAAAGCATACGCATCCCTGATAGTCTGTGCATTCAACTTCCTGTAATCAATACAGAGCCGTACTGCACCATTTTTCTTCCGCACCACAACTATGGGGGAAGCAAAGGGTGAGTTGGATTCACGTATAACACCAGACTGCAACAGTTCCTGAATATGCTTACGCACAGCATCCACATCAAGGGGGTGAATGGGTCTTGGTCGCTGTTTAAAAGCAGTGGGATCCAAGAGCTTGATCTCATGCTTGACCTTATCTGTACGACCAAAATCAAGATCATGCTTTGAAAAAACATCTGACATACTGTTGAGCAGAGTTGTTATACGTTGCTTCCACTCTGTTGAGAGCAACAAGTCTCCAAAGTTGTAGTTCAACTTAGTTGTATTTGGTTCTGAACTATGGGAAGGTTGATGTACACTCTGCTCTTTGTGAAGAATGGTCTGAATGGTACTGACTTCAGCGATGGCTGCTCTAGCTGGAATCACAATATCATGGTCAGATTCATTAGTGATCACCACTGGTAACGAAACAGGCTGTACAGGAGGTAGATCAAAAAGACTAGATTTTACCATCAAGCCACCAGGTAAAGAGAAAGAGGTTGGATGCTGAATAATTACTTCTCTTTCACCTTGCAGTAATGGGCATATGAGAAGAGCATCCAACACAGCAGTCTTCTGAGCAGGAACAACCTGTGGGATGGATGACTGCATTTTTAAAATGCCATGATAGTCATCAGTTGTTAGTTTATGCCTTAACTCCAAAATTTTATGCACTGCTCTGTATCCAAAAGGCACAGGATGGAACTCAGAATGTGACTGGCAGCACTGCTCATATACAACATCCAAAGTATTGGTGCCAATCAGAATAGGGGGTTGTGCTGATCGCAGGTCTGGAACCACCAAGGCCAAGGTGTTTATGTCCATCTCTTCTCCTATAAACGCAGGAGGAAATGTTAAACAGAGTTCCACATATCCAATATAAGGCACCCTCTGACCATTTGCACCTTCTATCTCCAAAAGATCATCTATTGGTTTTATTAGGTGATCTGATAGATGGATGTTATAGAAGGACCGTGAAATTGTGGTGACTTGAGAACCTGTGTCTAACAGGCAATGAAATTTGATCCCTTTAATCTTCACCAGTACTTCTTGTGCCTACCAATCCTTTAGGTAATGGGAAATATGAAGGTGAGTCTGTGCTATGGGGACATTCACTGGTTGCAGCTCCCACTTGTCCCTCAGTAAGAACTGCCTCTAGTTTGTTGGCTCACTTTTCTCCCAGGACTGCTGTTTATGCTTAAGCTGACGCCGTTTTTCTTCAACCAGGCTGGAATTTGGCTGACTCGAACAGTTGGGAGCAATATGACCATCCTGTCCACACTTAAAGCAGAACCAAGGCTTTGGCCTACTACTGGCTTTGCTAGGTTTTGGTTTCTGTTTTTTCAGCTGATTTTCTGGTCTAACAGAATTGGAGTCCTTAGACAGCAGAGCTGACATTTGACTCTGCAGCTTCAACATTTGCTTCCTTAAATCTTCAATAACACTTGAATTTGATTGATGGTCACATGAGCATGCACTGGTAGTGTGAGCTTGTACATTAACACGTTGCTTAACTGATGGAATATGCTTTTTCATCAACATCTCTTTTGCCAACTGTCTGTCTTCTTCTGTTCTAAGTGTTAATAAAAACTCTGAGAAGGGAGGTGGTTGGTCTTTTTTCTTATCTAGTTGCAGTTTGTTTATCATACTGTTATCCCAACAACCTCTACAAAATTGTTTTAACAAATATTTGTCCATTTCAGTTGCGGGAATCCCCCCACGCTTCACCACTATGCTGAGAGCCAACTGGAGTCTCTGCAAATAGGAAGATGGTCGTTCCCCATGGTCCTGAAGCGTATTTAAAAATTTTGCAAACAACTCTTCTCCATCCTCAACAGTGGCATATGCAGAATCAAGTACCTGCAAAAATGTTGCAGGGAGGGCATCAGGCCCCAAACCCCTCACTAGGTCAGCAGCTGGAGGGAGTAAACCCTCCAAAATGCTCCTTGCAACATATAAAGGTGCAAGACTTGGATCTGCATTTAAAAGTTCTATTTGAGACCTCCAGGATTCATAATCTGCCTCATGCTGAGGTTTTGGAAGTCTTCCTGAAAAGGTGCGTAATCTAAATGAAGACAGAGGTTGACGATTTACATCATCTCTGCGCACAATGTGTTCAACTACAACTCTCTGGATGCCAGGAGGGTTCAGATCATTCCCCGAGAGGGAAATTCTCGGCCCCCCATTCATAACTGGATTTGGTGGAGTTTGTGATCCCTGCTGGTAGGTGGTGGATTGATCTGATTGGTTTGAGGGAGGAGTAGATGGCTGAGTCTGACTGGACTCTCTTTCAGCAGTAAATACTTCAACAATCTCCTCTTCATCACCTTCCCCTTCATCATCCTCATCAGGCTCCCCTCCGGTCGCCGCTATTCCTAAATGAGCACTTATTTGTTCAAAAACTCCTTTCAAAACATCATCAAATGATTGTCCACTCTGCTGGGCGATACGTTTCAGTTCATGGAGGTAATCAGGAGGTAGGGTCGTGTCCACTGTGGCTGTGGCAGGGCACTCTCTTGAAAGTAATTTAACAACAAAGATAACATCTTCCGCAGTCTGAGATGGATAAACATATGGTAAAAGCGATTTTAGCTTTTCCAAATCTGCAGAATTAATAAATTCGACGGCCAGGTTTTTATAAAATGGACTCTCATGTGCAGTAACAGAAAAAACCTTAACTGCACCATAACTGCGTAAATTATTGATGATCTCGTCATCTGCTTGAGTGTTCGTTACACCACTAATGATGACAGAATTAGCAACATTGATACCAATTTCATCAAAGAAATCCATCTTTCAATACAAAACACATTCACCAAACATTCACAGTATCAGACTCCTGGCTAGCTTGCCATTTATGTAACAGCTATGGGCTACGCAGCTAACTGCGGCTACAAAAGCAGCATCAGAAAAGTGGTCTTTTAAGGAGTCTGAGGTGTGAATAAAAAACAAGAAACAGTACCTTTAGTTTTGGTGCATATATTAAGTGATTTGTATAAAAACAAACAATTACAACAGTACAGTGAGACACAAGATAATTGACTCAGAATAAATTAATATCCAAAAATCATAAAGTCCATAATCCTTTTTGTTTCTAGCTCGCCATCTTCAGATCCAGACGAGGATCTGATCCATCAGGAGGAAAAAAAAAAAAAACCCGACCTAAAAGGTCAGAAAACCCATTAAGTGTTTTTATCAAAAACAATTACGTACATAGTACAACAAAAATTAAATTTAAGCATTTAATTTATATACGTTAAATGCAAATGCACAACTAGATTCCCAATAATTATACATAAACATTTCAACAATCAAGTTAAAGTAACCATAATTCAAATAAAGTAAAACAAAAATTATAAAAATAAATAAATAAATAAAATTATCAAATACTCAAGCAGAGTGAGAGAAAGGAAAAAAATAAATTAAATAAATATATTGCGCAATATCAAACTTAAGTGTAGCTACATTCTGATCAATTTCATTTTAACTTCACTGCCTCAAAATCCATGTAAACGTGTCAGAACACGCACAAAATTCAGCAACGAGTTACCTTCTCAGAGAGAGTGGGGGTACTGAGCCACAACCAGCCGCGACAGGATCCCGGTGACGGTCCAGGTAAGCCGTGCCAATAATTCTAATAAAACAACGCTCCAATGAGCAATCGAGCAAAATTCCACATATAAAAGCAATAATGCTATCAAATAAACTCACCAGGCAATCAAATCAATGTATTCAAAGATTTGGGTGCGTTTGCGAAGAAAACGCCAACAACAAGCCACAATCACAGTGAAACAGCTGAGAATGTTTAAACTGCGCGCTGGAGGCGGGCTTTAAATAAGCTGGCACAGTTTGGAACAACCCAGGAAGTAGACCGCAAAAATAAAAGTCTTTGACTAATTGCGGGTTACATAGACATTTTATCTTTAGTTTTCCACATGCTCAGGTAAAACAAAGGAAATCACTTCTGCACATTCAAGGTTTCTAAAAGTCACAATGAAACATTTGCAACTGAATGCAGACAGAATTGGCTGATTACTATAACAACATGTGTTTTATAGTGCAGCCTCTCAATGAGCCACATTGAAGTCTTGAGTAAAAATATTATCTAAAGGGGAATTAGAGAAGTAAAATAAGGACAGCAAAACCCTAACAGGAAGTGAAAATCAGTCATGACAAATCCTTTCTTAGGAAACTGTTCCTGCTGTGAGAACTTTCTCAACATTTAATAACTTTGCAGTAAAAATGTTTTAGATTGTGAGTCAAATAATACTGAGTGATTTTTAAGAGGTGATTTTTCTTCATTGCTTATGAGACAGGATTGCATCATGAATGCAAAATGCACTTTGCTGGTATTTTCTTAACTTTTCTATGTTTCCTTGTGTAGACTGAAGGACTGCAGTTTGTCCCAGGCTGGTTGTGTGTTTCTGGTTGCATCTCTGAAGGCCAACCCCTCCCATCTAAGAGAGCTGGACCTGGGTTATAACAACCTGCAGGATTCTGGAGTGAAGCAGCTCTGTGCAGCCCTGGGAAATCAACACAGCAGGATGGAAACTCTGAGGTCTAACGATATTATCTACTTAACTATACTCTTCATATATTTAATAAAACCATTAGCTTAATTTAACTAAAAGAAGAATGATAAGCTTTAAATTATGTTAGGAAATAATTCAGGTCTCAATTTCAAGAGACATCACATCTCTTGAAATTGGGTTAGGGTAGATTTTAACTACGGCAGAGGTAAAAGATTATATAATCTATGAGACCTGTTGATTTTTATTAATTAACAGGCTGAAATGCTACAACTTTAAAATCTGTTTTATTTCCTTAATAAAATACCTTTAAGAACGAACCTGTTCTATAAAACAGAGATTAAACATGGAGCTGCAGAGCAGATCCTTATTGAAAGAAGCCAAATTGATTATTACAGCCAGAAACACACAAAGATCTTATTCTGTTAAAATAACGACATCCTGAACTATGAAAAGCATTTTGCACAGATAACCAGCAAAGAAACTAAAACCTTTGCTATTTTTATAACTTCTCATACTTGCAGATAGCTGCCCAAACAACAAACCACATGTTTGTGAAATTGATTTGGATATCAGCATGTTGCATCAGTTATTGTGCTGCTTTGTTCAGGTTGTGCTGGTGCAGTTTGTCAGAGATCAGCTGTTCCTCTCTGGCCTCAGCTGTGGAGTCCAATACCTCCCATCTGACTGAACTGGACCTGAGAGAAAACAACTTGGCAGATTCAGACGTTCAGCAGCTGCTGAAACTGGTGGAGAGTCCAAACTGCAGACTGGAGATGCTCAGGTCAGTAGCATTGATGGTTTGATGTTCTGGATCAAAGAAAAGCTCTGATGTTAAACCTACTGAGGCCAAGTGGATGATTCCCATATGATGGCTCCAGACTGGAGCATCAGACTGACTAGAGCCAATCAAAGTGTGTAGCAGAAGGAGTCAGTCATTAATCTCCTCTAACGTGTCGCCTGCAGATGGAAGTGATGCTGATCAGGACAGTTTCATCCAGACATCCTGATGATCCAGAGGAAAAACCTGCCATGATGACGTTGCACTGGCTCAGCCTGGTTTCTGCCGCCAAATGTTCAGACATTTTGTACACTGATATTTTCCAAGTTTTTCTCTTAAGTGAACAAAACCAAAACATTGTAATAAAAAATATACACATGAAATAGCTCACATCTGGATTCAAGTTAGTTTTTGCAAGTAACCAAATCTTTACTTGATCATACATGTTACAATTTTCTTTCATTTACGGAAATTTTTTTATGAAAATTAGTCTCACGTTCCAGTAAACTGTTGTTTTGAGTTTCTGTGTTCCTGAGTCTTTGTCCCGGCTCCTCTTGATTATTCCCAGCTGTGTCTCGTTTTGTTATTACCTTTGTGTCCCACCTCGTTTGTGAGTTTCTGTTCCAGCGGTTTCCCTGGCAGCTTTGTCGTCCTTCATATCACCAGTTGGTACCGGTGTCGAGGCCTTGCTTCCGCTCAGCCTGGTTGTTGTCTGTTTGGATAATTCTCACCATTAAATCATCATTTCACTTCTATCTGGGTCTGCTGCGTTTCCCTCGCCGCCTTCCACCATATCGTGACATAGACATTCCCCATATCTCAGAAAATGGCAACAAGAAATAATTTTTCTGCCATTGCTTTCATTCACTTTTTATAAAGCTCTGTGAAAAACAAAGCTAAGTGTGCTACAGGTCACTTAGAAAATAGAACAGTTACATTAAAAATACACTCGCCAATAAAAACCTAAAAGAAACGAGGACTAGCTTAACGTTGCCCGCTGTAGCACAGCACAACTATGCTTTGGATTTAATGCAGATCTACTTCTTGCACCAATGTGTCCATAGAAAAATAAAGTCTTTGCTTTGCTGGGGGTTTAAAGAAACCATCAGCTACAGGACAGTTTCCCTGTTATTCACAGCTCACTGGTTAAAAATGTGACACATTTGTGTGAAATCAGCAGGAATAAGATGTTCTGACTGGAGCCAAAAGATTATTAATGTGACTGAATAAAAACTGAAAACGAGGAAATTCATGTCTGAAACCATCAGTAAATCAGACATTCTGGTCTTTTTTCATCCTGTTCCAGAGTTTATTGTGTAAATATTAAAACAAAATGATATAACTGAGTCTTTGGTAGCATGAATGTATTAAAATGTACATAGCTTGTATTTGCTCCTGTGTAAATATAATTAATTTTATCTTCAATTCTAGCTTGAAAAGAAAAATACATGTGATAGAAACAGAGACAAAAACAAACTGCATAAAAAATAATAAACTGACAGTTTTACATGAGACATTAAACTTGAACCGTTGCAGCTTTGATCTCAGTGTTTCTTCACGTTTATCTTCATGGTAAAGTTTTCATAACCTGCAGAGAGAAGAAAGAAGCAGAGATCAGATCAGTGAGTTTCCAGCTTCTCTCCAGCAGCAGTCAGTGACGCAGCACATCCAGTAGAAACAGCAGCAGGGCCTTCAGTCCTGTTCAGAGCAGCTTCCTTTCAGCTCTCATCTTAACGTGTTGCAGTGAACACACTGAGCTCCAAGCTCACACACCTACACACACTTTCAGCATCCAGTCTGCTTCCTCTGCAGGTTCCACTCAAGTCCACAGTGGAAACAAACTGCTGAGAGTCCTGAAGGCTTCACTGCTGCTTCAACACTGGAGGATGGATCTGATGCTGCTGCATTTAGACACAAACTGCTGCTGATGAACATCTCATCTGCTGCTGGAACATCAGCTGACTGACCAACATGGAGGCTGAACCTGAACACATCTGGATGAGACTGAGGACAGGAGGACACATGTCCAGATGGGAGGAGTGGACTTGAGCAGAAAGAGCAGCTGCTGACTAAATGAATGATGGTTTGTGAAATCAGAGCCAGTGGTTTCCAGGCTGCAGTCAGACTGATCTCAGAGCTGTGACCAACATCAACCTGATCAGTTGTTTCCTGTTGAACTGAGAGAACAAGCAGATCTGAGATCAGATCTGCTGCTGCCACAGTTTGATGAATGAGGACCACTGTCTCTAGACATGGTGGACGGCTGGACGCTGGAGTCCGGCCGGACTTCCTTCATGGACACAGCAACAACACTCATCTTCACACCAACACAAACACAGGAACACAGCAAGCTGCTGCTCCTCTGATTGGCTGATTGCTGTCTCTGTGTCCCATCAGGAAGCCTGAACCATTCTCCTCCCACTGAGAAGCTGCAGCTTTACTGGGAACACTGGATCTTTGCTTTGATAGGAACTGGTTTAGTTCAATATGCTGACAGCAGCTGGAATCACTGCTGACACCCACACTAACCTCAGCGTGTCCAGTTTGTGATCTGGACTATTTACAAGCTGTTCCAGCTGCTGAACATCTGAATCTTCCAGGCTGTTTCCTCTCAGGTCCAGTTCAGTCAGATGTTGGTTGGACTTCAGAGCTGAGACCAGAGAAGAACAGCTGATCTCTGACAACCTGCAGCTCCTCAATCTGAATAAAGAATAAAAGATGTGAGCTGAAGCCAACAGGATGCAGCTTAAAATTATTCAGAACAAGTTAAAGCTCTTTTTAGATGACCTGTAATTGTTTAGCACTTTAACTTGTCCAGAGGAGCCCAAAGCATTTTACAGTACATTGTGTGTAAGCTACTACACTGTAGCCACACCTGCCCTGCAGATGTCTGACAGAACCGGGCTCGCCATGCCCTGGTACCACTGGGCCACCGAAGCACCACCAGCAGACAGACAATCTCAACAACATGCTGCTGCTTCAATAAAGACTCCAGATAAAATTATATCAGCTCCTCCAGCAAACTGCACCTGTTACATCTGACCAGTTTCCTCAGTAGATATATAACATTCATGATCAAAATATCATCTAAACCAGTTCTGTTCTCTTGATACCTTCAGTGACCAGATAGACACATTTATTATCTGTAACCATGACAACACCAATTAGACAAACATGTTTGATAACTTTAATACTTTTAGGAAAGAACAAAGAACCGATCATATCAAAAGCAAGTTTAAGAAATAAAGTTTAAAAACAGCAACCTTAAAGGTATTTGTGACATTTCATGAAGTCTAATTGCAATTAGAGAAAGAACTTGAACATTAATACGTTTTTGTTGAGTCTTTAAGATGAACATCACTGAGTAACAGAGTTAAAAATGCATTTTGTTGTGGAGGTAAAGGGGTAAAAGCACAACCCACGTATGGAGGCCTGCAGGTTCAAGTCCTGCCTATGATGCATGTCTTTCTCCTTTTCATTATCCGCTTTGCTCTCAGGAAAAGGCCACTAGAGCCAATAAAACCTTTAAATTATTCACTTTGTTAAGGAACCAGTGTATGTAGCCGTCAGTCGCCATGTTTGGTGAAAGTTTTCCACATATATGTTTAGCTTTCAGAGGCTAATTCCCCTTTAAAAGGTCACGGCATTCTTTCAAAAGAAAGGCTGTTGATTTGATCAGTGATATGGGTTTTCTATTAATATCTATATAGATGGTTCCCATATTGATGTAGGGTAGACAGATGCATAGTCATGCAGGCAAACCCACTGAACAGGTTTAAAAAAGCTCAGAAATGGCTCTGTTACTAAAACGTTAAAATGTTGAATATTCCATAAAATGCAGTTTTTCCTGCTCAGAAAATGTCATTCATCAGAATCATCCCAGTGATTCATTACAAAACTTTGTTTTAATCATTTTGATGATTATCACAGTTAATGAAAATGTTAATTAATGAAAACATTAATTAATGAAAACATTAATGAACAGAAACTCATGACGTCACACTAATTAACTCAACACCTGCAGGTTTCATCATTTTCTGGTTTCTGACCCTGAAAACCCAGAACTCCCAGTTAAACCAGAACTAGACTGGATTTTCATGATCTTTCAGAGTTTATGCAAATATGTACAGATGCTTCCAAAATGTCAAATGACAATAAAGGAAAAGCATTTATAATTCTGGACTTAGATATTAAGAGAAATGACAGAATAACAGAGCAGCTGACAGTGTTTATGGGTGAATTAATGTCTCTATTAATGGATTGAGGAAACGAGAGAGAGGAGGTTTTAATTTGTTCAGATTCAAGTAGTGCTTTAATAAGTATTTTAGAACTAAATTCAGAATCAAGGCAATTTATTATATTGGATATTATTCATTCAAATTTCTCTCGTGTTAAATTAGTTTAACACATTTCCTATTATTCCACATTGGAGCAGATAGTTCTGCTAAAATGCAGCAAAAAACAGTATTGTTGATTTAAATATTGAAATAAGCAAAAATGAGGTTAAAATATTAGTAAAATGTATATTAAGAAGAAATGGCAGGAACAGTGGGATACAGGAAGCACTGCAAGTTTTTATCATAGCATCCAAAGAAAAGTTGGGGAATTCAGGAAATGTAACAGGAGTAAACAAGAAGAGGATATTATGTCTAGATTAAGGTTTGGACATACAGGATTAAACAGGCCTCTTAAAGTAATTAATAAACTCAGTCCAGGTCTTTGTAGTGGAAAATTAGAAACAATACATCATAATTTAGAATGTAGATACGTTCAGGAAAGGGAGGCGTTAATTAGAGATTTAGATAGGAATAATAATAAATTAGATATTAGGGATTTGCTTCAAAGATCATCTGGGGTTTTAATAGTATTTTTAGTTTTTAAGGAGAACAGGAATTATGGGAAGATTATAATCTTATAATCAGACTGGAGAATAGATCAGATTAACATCTGATCTATCTATCTATCTATCTATCTATCTATCTATCTATCTATCTATCTATCTATCTATCTATCTATCTATCTATCTATCTATCTATCTATCTATCTATCTATCTATCTATCTATCTATCTATCTATCTATCTATCTATCTCTATTCTCCAGTCTGGAAGGTGGCGGTAAAGCACCGATAAGTTGTTGCCAACCGCCATAAAACAAGAAGAAGAAGAAGAAGATTTAATGTCTATACAGCCTCACCTGTTTGCGCATGCGCAAAGACAATCAGGTGATTTACAGGAACCGAAAGTATTTCCTTCATTTCTGGACTCCATCTTGACGCGCAGACTTCAGCGGTCGGTCCGGTGAGTTAGAACTTTATATCCAACTGGTTCCGACCCGTTTTAAGCGTTTCTGTGGTTCCGGACCGGAGCGAACCGACCGAACCTCCAGCAGAACCGAACCTCCAGCAGAACCGGACCTCCAGCAGAACCTCCTGCGGTCCAGTTCTGGTCTCTGTAACCAAAGAGGCTGAAATGTGATTTAATATCATTTATTTGTCTCGTTTTTCTCTCCGCTCAGAAAAAACCTTAGAAAAGTTTCCTTTGATCTTTCGCCGCCCTGAGGAAACATGACGCATGCGCACTGGGGTGTTCAACCTGCGGCGCGGGGGCCATTTGTGGCCCTTAGAATAGTTTTGTGTGGCCTTTACTTTTAATGAAGCTGAGTGAACATTTCCCTGAGAATTAAAATGTTAAATGTTATAAACCAACTTTATAAACTGTTTCCTGTTTAATCTTCAGATGTTTATTTGTGCCTCAGAAAGTTTCAAGTCAAAATGACAGTAAATGAAGGATTTATTATCTTGAGCCACAGACAGTGGAAGGAGCCAGCAGAGGTTTTAGATGGTCTAGTTAAAGTAAATCGGGGCTTTGTGCTGTTTAATCTGATCTGAGTCAAGCTGGTAAAATGAAACTGGTTTGTCTGGTTTCTGTCCAGACTCCAGCCAGAGGTTCCTGGTTCTTCCTGCAGAGCCTTTAAATTTATTATCATCCTGATTAATTAGGATTAATTATAAACTCTCCTGGTTACAGAAAAAGGTTTTGGATCAGAGAGCCGGAACCAGATGGACCCGGTGGTCCTGCAGACCGTCTGCAGGTGTTTGTGGACTTGGAGACGCTGAAGGATTAAATAGTTTTTCTCTGAGCACAGATCCAGAACTACTAGATTCTCTGCTGCAGGTTTTAGATCTAGAATAACTTTCTATACCTGCAGCAGCAACAAATCCAGATCTGTGTCCAAATGAAGGTTCTGATCCGACTCGGTTCCAGCTGAACCAGAACCTTCCGGTCTCTGAGTCGGAGCAGAACTGAAGTGTTCGATTAGATATTTTTATAAAAATATATTAGTTTATTTTAACATGTTTAATATTCATTAAATTCACTAACAGCGTCTTTGCCTCTATAATGTTTATTGTCTGAACTCATGAATAATTAATGAGACATCAGAATGAACCAGGATCCTGTGAAGATCTTATTATGGGATGTTTTCTGTTTCTCCAGTCTCTGTGACCTCTGACCTCTGAAGTAACCTGGTTTCTGCTCCCAGGTCAGATGAGCTGCTGAAATCTAAAGATGGACTCTGATCCAGATGACCAGGCTCCCCCTGCTGGAAGGTCAGAGAACTGCTTCCTGTAGACTTTAGACGACTTCTGGTTCTGGTTCTGGTTTTCTGGGTCCAGATCAGATCTCAGCTCCAGGATCAGCTGTCGACTTTAAAACATTTCTTTATTTATGAGGGTTTTTGATAGAAGCCAGTCTTTGGCGCCCCCTGCTGTTCCACAAGGTACTGCATGTGAACGCTGTCATGCTACAGCTAGCTTAGCAAAGAATTGTGTTTAAAATGAAGAATAAATAAATGTTTTTAGACTGGGAGGAGGAAGTGACATCATTCCTGCTGAGGATCGATGAGTCGATCTGCAGCCCTAACCAACAGGACGTGTTCAGTTCAACCCAGGAGATGATGGTCTTCCTGCTCTACTGGCCAGTTTGTAGAGCAGCTAACTGGGTGAACTGGAAGTGGATCCCATGGTGACTGAGTGTCTCTGGTTCCCTCTCAGATGGGCTTCACAGCAGAGGAACCTGAGGATGAATCCAGAGGAGAACAGAGCAGCCTCTCCATCACCCAGCGGCGTTTCTATGAAGAGTGATCGATCTAGAGATATTCCTCTGGTCTTCAGTGATCATCCTGGATTCCCAGACCAAAGGTTAGTCGTCTGTTAACCAGAAATATTTGCATTTTCATTAAAATGCAGCATAAACATAAATGTTTTTGGTTTCTGGAAAATGAGCCGTTTCAAATCCTTCCAGATTGTAGCGTACAAATCAGCAGACACTGAATGTTACTAAGCAACCCCAATACAGCATAGCTTTTTAGCTGGCAGCCGATGCTAACAGCTAGCAACCTAAGCAGTTCCTAGCATGTTATCTGGCAACCTAAGTAATACCCAATGCCCTAGTTAGCAACCTAAATAATGCCCAGCATGCTAGCAAGCAACCGAAGTGACGCCCAGCACGTTAGCTAGCAACCTAAGTGATGCCCAGCATGCTAGCTGGCATCCTACCCTGATCCACCAGAGGTCACTCCGGTCCACCAGAGGTCACTGTGATCCACCAGAGGTCACCCCGTTCCCCCAGAGGTCACATGGCTCTCTGGACATCAGTGATGGATGCCAGCAGCTTCCATTCAGATGTTAACTTCAGATCAAACACACATTGAACTGATGTGATTCTTCAGACACTGAGGAACCAACAGGACGTGTTCAGTTCAACCCAGGAGATGATGGTCTTCCTGCTCTGCTGGCCAGTTTGTAGAGCAGCTAACTGGGTGAACTGGAAGTGGATCTCATGGTGACTGAGTGTCTCTGGTTCCCTCTCAGATGGGCTTCACAGCAGAGGAACCTGAGGATGAATCCAGAGGAGAACAGAGCAGCCTCTCCATCACCCAGCGGCGTTTCTATGAAGAGTGATCGATCTAGAGATATTCCTCTGGTCTTCAGTGATCATCCTGGATTCCCAGACCAAAGGTTAGTCGTCTGTTATTATATATGTGTTTTTTGTAATATCTTAAAGTTGCAGTGGATGGCATCATGAATAGTTAAATTGAGTCCTTGGTAACCTTCCAGCAGGTGTTCTGATTATTGCAGAAAAATATAATCGTTTGTTATTCATAATAATAATTTGAATTTTTCCCTTTAGGATTAGGCTTAATCACTTTGTGTGCACTTCTGGAGCGTTGAAACCTAACATGCTTTTAGCATCAGGTGCGTCTGGTTTACATTCAAAGTCTGTGTGAAACGCTATAAAAATGCTCCACACGGTTCAGATCGCTCAAATGTGGCTCCACATGGACTTTGAATGTAAACCAGAAGTGCCTGATGCTTAAATCGTGTTTGGTGTGAACGCATCGTCAGAGCCAGAGAGAGAGCAGGAAAGTCGCTGGGTTAGGTGGGCCTGGATTAACTTGTATGTCTGTCTAGGATGGGCAACTCCAGGCCTCAAGGGCCTCCTGCAACCTTTAGATGTGTCTCTACTGCAGTGTTTCTCAGTTCCAGTCCTCGCGCCCCCTGCTCTGCATGTTTTAGGAGTTTCCCTGATGCCACACCTGGATTGAATATGTGGGAGATTAACAGGCTTCATGCAATCATTTGAATCAGCTGTTCTGGAATAGAGGTACATCTAAAACATGCAGAGCAGGAGGCTGAGGACTGGAATTGAGAAACGCTGCTCTACTGCAACACACCTGAGTCAAATAATTAGCAGGACTGACTGTTCTTGTGATTCAGCTACTTGATTGAAGTGTGTTGGACCAGGGAGACATCCAAGAGTTGCAGGACACCGGCCCTCAGGGCCAGGCATTTGTTACGGCAATGTCCATTTCTTGGTTCTGGTTGACATGAGATAAAAGCTCAACATTTGGTCTATGCCAGGTGTCATCACTTCTGGTTGTTTGGAAGTGACAGCCATCACTTCCAAACAATGGTCAAACAAAGAAAAAGAGCCTTTTCTTTGTTCTTTGGTCTTTGTTTGACCATCGACTGCAAATATGGTTTAGATCTTTCCCATTAATGATGGAGGCCACCACCACAGGTTTATCATCAAACCACTTTGTGACAGCTAAGATTCTCCTTTCTGTTCACAGTGGCCAATTGATAGGTGTGTGGGAATGTTTATGTGATAAACCTAATACCTATCTTCTGATAACTGGTGTGGTGTTGGTATTCTTTGGTTTGTCATAATGGTTCCAGTTCTGGAAGACCCTTTGAGAAGTTTGTAGAAATTATTCCTCATCATTTTCCTGCTAATAACTGGCACTTTTGGTATCTTAGCTCAGAAGATTATGACTCTGGGAAAGCCAGACAGGCCATGTGGCTGATATTCTGAAGAAAGTCCTTGTTCATGTGTGGGATTTATACTTCTATCATGTTCGAATTAAAGAAAAAATATAAATAAGTAAAAAAGTAAAAATCAATAAAGTCTTCATTTCTTGGGCAGTAGTGTTTAGGGACGCCCCTGCAGTTTGCAGCTGGTTGTGGTTTTCATTTCAAGCAACAAGCAATAGACGGCGACCAGGATAACTCACAGCGCTGTCTCTCATTCCCAAAATAATAAATACTGATTATATCCCCAATTATTATAATCTTACTGGTTGTGTTGGACCTTCATGAATATCTTCATCTTCACTAGAATAGCCTGTTGTTAGTGAACTATTTCAGTGATGAAGAAATGTCTTCACAGAGGGAGGAAGAGGAGCAGCGTTGGTGAGGAGGAGCAGCCGTCCTGCTGTGCTTTGTGTCAGGAGGTTCTGATGGATCCGGTCTCTACCAGCTGTGGACACTGGTTCTGCAGACACTGCATCAGGTCCTACTGGGACCAGTCTGCTCCATCTGGACCCTCCTCCTGCCCCCAGTGTGGGAAAAGACCCAGAACAGGAGCTGGACTGCTGACAGCCAATCAGAGCAGCTGTGCTCCAGGTGAGACTGAACACCTCCAATCAGAGCTTCCTTCTGTCGTCTGTTGAACCAATTCAATGTCCTTAGTTGGGATTTGGAAATTCAAGGTTTTAAAGTCTTTCAGTGATCAATTATTTCAAGTAAATCTGTTTCTAGCTGTAAATGGATCAAATGTGTTCAACCCAACAACGTGCTGGGTTTGATTTAAAGTTTACTCTGTCAATAAATCTCAGATTATAGTTTATATATTTACATGTGCAAAATATAATAATTATAAAATTTTTTACTTCTAAAGGCCAAAGCAGTCACACAGTCAGATAGAAATATCAAAATGAGGACATGATGCAGAAGAGTTGATGTTACTTAAAGCTGCTGCATTTATTGTGTTTCTGTCACCATTTATTCATCTCATCTGCTTTGTGAATCAGATCCTGACAGTGAATGGGGAAAAAAGCCACAAAACAGAAATCTGCTGTCTGACGATAGATTAGAGAGCAGATTTCAATTTCGATCGTTTTCGATGGATTGATCGGACATGATCAATCCCACAAAAGTAAAAATGGCCACCTGGATCTGCTGGTACGCTTCCTTCATGGTCTATCCATAGAGTCTAACCAGAAACTCCTAGAAGGTTTGCTTGGGCAGACAGAGTATAGCCCTGAAATTGTGCAGAAAGTAATCAACAATCTAAAGGAGATCAGTGTGTACCTGCGTGAAACCAACATTTCTGGAATTCGACAGAAGATGAAGAGATCTAATCTCACAGGATGTGATGTTAAGCATCACATCCTGTGAAGTCAGAGACCTTAAATTCTTAACACCTCCTAATGTTCCGGGTGGTTTGCTTCTAACTTAATCACAATAAATCATGTTTTTACTTCAGTTGTCTTTTCTTTGTTTCAGCAGATGTTGTTCTGCAGGAGGTTCTAAAGGAACATAAGATCAGTTTGAAGCGGAGATGTGAATGTGTGACTGAAGGAAGTGATGAAACAGGAAGTAGAACCCTCCTCAACAGGATCTACACTGATCTCTACATCACAGAAGGACAGAGTGAAGAGGTTAATACCCAACCTGAGGTGAAGCAGCTGGAGAGAGCTTCCAATATCCAGAATCTCCATGACTCTCCAATCAGGTGCCATGACATCTTTAAATCTTTCCCTGACCATCGTGGAGCCATCAGAGTGGTTCTGACCAACGGCGTCGCTGGTGTTGGAAAAACCTTCTCAGTGCAGAAGTTCAGTCTGGACTGGGCAGAGGGCTTGGAGAACCAAGATATCAGTGTGGTGGTTCTGCTTTCGTTCAGGGAGCTGAACTTGATCAGAGATGAGCAGCACAGTCTTCTCACACTGCTCCATGTTTTCCATCCAACCCTCCAGAAGCTCCCAGCAGAGCAGCTGGCTGTCTGCAAACTGCTCTTCATCTTTGATGGCCTGGATGAAAGCAGACTTTCACTGGACTTCAACAATAATCAGCTGGTTTCTGACGTCACACAGAAGTCATCAGTCAATGTTCTGCTGACAAACCTCATCAAGGGGAACCTTCTTCCCTCAGCTCTCATCTGGATAACTTCCAGACCTGCAGCAGCCAATCAGGTTCCTCCTTCATGTATTTCCAGGCTAACAGAAGTACGAGGCTTCACTGACTCCCAGAAGGAGGAGTACTTCAGGAAGAGGTTCAGTGATGAAGAGCTGTCCAGCAGAATCATTTCCCACATCAAGACCTCCAGGAGCCTCCATGTCATGTGTGGAATCCCAGTCTTCTGCTGGATCACTGCTACAGTTCTGGAGAACATGATGACCTCAGAGCAGAGAGGAGAGCTGCCCAAGACCATGACTGACATGTACTCACACTTCCTGCTGGTCCAGACAAAGAGGAAGAAGAACAAGTACCATGGAGGACATGAGAGAAGTCCACAGGAGCTGATGGAGACTGACAGGGAAGTTCTTCTGAAGCTGGGGAGGCTGGCGTTTGAACATCTGGAGAAAGGAAACATCATGTTCTACCAAGAAGACCTGGAGCAGTGTGGTCTGGATGTCACAGAGGCCTCAGTGTACTCAGGAGTTTGTACAGAGATCTTTAAAAGAGAGAGTGTGATCTTCCAGAAACCAGTCTACTGCTTTGTTCATCTGACCGTTCAGGAGTTTCTGGCTGCAGTCTACGTGTTTTACTGTTTTAACAAGAAGAACACGGGAGTGTTGAAGAAATTTTTGGGTAAAAAGTATAGTTACTCATCTGTGGATGACTCTGCTGATAAAGATGTGTTTAAATCTCTAAGATATAAAATTATACCCTTAAACAAAGTTGAAAGTTACTCATCTTTGGATTACTTTCTAAAGCGGGTCATGGAGAAATCCCACAAAAGTAAAAATGGCCACCTGGATCTGCTGGTACGCTTCCTTCATGGTCTATCCATAGAGTCTAACCAGAAACTCCTAGAAGGTTTGCTTGGGCAGACAGAGTATAGCCCTGAAATTGTGCAGAAAGTAATCAACAATCTAAAGGAGATCAGTGTGTACCTGCGTGAAACCAACATTTCTGGAATTCGACAGAAGATGAAGAGATCTAATCTCTCTCCAGACAGAAACATTAACATCTTTCATTGTCTGATGGAGATGAAGGACTTCTCAGTTAATCAGGAGATTCAAGAGTTCATGAAATCAAAGAACAGATCAGAGCAGAAACTCTCAGAAATCCAGTGCTCAGGACTGGCCTACAAGCAGGAGATGTCAGAGGAAGTTCTAGATGAACTGGACCTTACAAAATTCAACACAACAAAGGAGGGACGATGGAGACTCTTTCCTGTTGTGAGGAACTGCAGGAAATTCCGGTGAGAGCTATCATTTTGATTACCTTTTTATACGTTGGACCCAAATGATATAAGAGACCTACATATCACTGCAGTAGTAAATATGTATGTAGCAATTGGCTGATAACTATTACTTTATCCTTTAATGCTATACTTGTTGCTTCTGTACTCTGAAAAAGGCTTAAATTATTGCTCAATTTTTCATAATGTCCTTCCAATAAATTTGTGATTTTGATCTTTAGGTTTCTATTCTTGTTTACATTTTAATAGAAAATTCCTTCTGCTTTCATATGTCATCTTTTTCTTGCAGAGGTAAATATTTTGTCTTGGCATAGCTTCTTAATATTATTTTGATCATACAACTACGTAATCACAAATGGACATATCTTCAGCATGAATATTTTAAAATTAAACTGCTAAAAATTAGTGAGCTTCCATATATCCATTGTCTGCCGCTTATCCGAGGTCGGGTCGCGGGGATGGCAGCTTAAGGGAGGCCCACACCTCCCTCTCCCCAGCTACTTCTTCCAGCTCCTCCGGGGGGAATCCCAAGGCCAGCAGTGTCCCACCAGGACACTTTTGGGGAAGACCCAGCGTGTCCTGGGTTTTCCCCGGGGCCTCCTCCCAGTGAGATGTGCCCGAAACACCTCACCAGGAGGCATCCTGACCAGATGCCCGAGCCTCAACTGGCTCCTCTTGATGTGGAGGAGCAGCGGCTCTACTCTGAGTCCCTCCTGGATGACTGAGCTTCTCTCTCTAAGGGAGAGCCCAGCCACCCTACGGAGGAAACCCATTTCGGCCGCTTGTATCCGAGATCTCGTTCTTTCGATTGTGACCCAAAGCTCATGACTATAGTGAGCTTCCCTGTAACGAAATTAAATTAAAGTTTAATTATTTGGTTATGTCTCCTTGAGGGTCTTTTAGGGTTCTTTATAAATGATGTGTCATTTAGACACCGCTTTTAGTAGCTATCTTGTCTAATATATTTTAAAGCTGAATGATGTATAATTTGCTTAAAAGACAAACCTGTAGAAAAGTCTTATACTTTCCAAATAAAATCTGAATTTTTTCTTAACAGCTTATGAAAAAGCTGTTATGCTCCAATCATTTAGGAGTGTTTATTATGGTCATTTAGATGACCAAGAAGGAATTATTCATTTTACTCCCAAAATTACAAATGATCTTTGCCTGATTTATCCTGTTAAATAATTTTACAACTAGTTTGTTCATCATTAAATTCCAGTTTTAAGCTTTGTTCACCATTCATCATTTGTACTTCAGGAATGAGTCAAGAGTTTCTGAGGTTCTTGATGCCTATTATCCAGAGTCTTTTTAACATCTGTCAGCTTTCACATTGCATTGTGAACTTTATGGATAAATGGTTTTAAAAAAAAAGGCTCTTTAGATGAGGGAGTTTTTATTACTTACTAATAAATGTACACTGACAGTAGAACAAAAGCAGGATAATAAAGGTAACAAAATGTTTCAGTTTAAAACAACATAAACCACTTCAGTCTGTAGCTGCTTGAGATAACATTACATTGATTTTTAAAGAATAGTTTTTTCATGAAAAAAACAAAACCTTTATGCTAAGGGTCTGGTGTCATTTGATCATGTCATTACTCTTAATTTATAATACGAATAACCTGTTTAATCTCACTGTAACTGATTTTATGTTTTCTTCAATGACAGAGTTGTTAATTGTAAACTCTCAAAGCCTCACTGTGAAGTTGTGGCTTCGGCTCTGAAATCCAACCCATCCCATCTGAGAAGTCTGGACCTGAGTTGGAACAGAATATTTGATTCTGGAGTGGTACCTCTGTGTGCTGGGCTGCAGAGTCCAAACTGTAGACTAGAAGTCCTGAGGTCAGTATACTCAAACACTTTAGCTGGGAAAAAATATCATTTCACAAATCCCATAACAAATTTCAAATGATCCCATTTCAAACTGTTCAATATAATTATGAAACTATTTGATGTTTAAAAAGGTGATAGCTAATGGAAGATATGCTTTGGTTATTTTCTTGTTATAATTCAGCTGGTAACAGAATTAATTTTGTAATTAGATTTCTCCCAATCTCTGGTCAGACTTTTCTGAAAAAGGAAACAATCTGTAACCGTTTAGGAAATTAAACAAATGCAAAAAAGCTGCTGAAATAATCGAACAATTTTGTTTCTTTTAAACTGACCTCAAGTGTTTCTGCTCATTTTTGTTTTAAATAAGTGTGCAAAGAAGCCTGTGGGACCAAAACCAGTGGAGTCATTTAATGTAAATTATTTTGTCAAACACTGACTTCAGCACAACTGTTATATATTTTTTCTTTTATCAGACTGATAAACTGCAGGTTGTCGGAGATAAGCTGGGTCTCACTGATCTCTGCTCTGAGATTCAACCCTCCATATCTAATTGAACTGGATCTCAGTGAGAACAAAGACCTGAAAGATGCTGCAGTGAAAGAACTCTGTGGTCTTCTGAAGCACGCAAACTGCAGACTAAATACTTTGAGGTCAGACATTTTTTGGTTTCGTATTTGTTTGAATACATAAGTCTTATATTACCCCTTACATTGTGAAATTTTATTTAGCTATGACTTGACACTGCTGCATGTCCAAGAAATGTTGACAGCTGGACATAAGCACCAGCAATCCTCCTGACCCCAATGGGATACGGGTGTAAGAAAATGGATGGATGGCTGGACAGTATTTTAATAACACTACCGGTCAGAAAATACAAAATTAAATGTGGATCTCTAATTTCTACATACACTGGTTCCTTAACAAAGTGAATAATTTAAAGGTTTTATTGGCTCTAGTGGCCTTTTCCTGAGAGCAAAGCGGATAATGAAAAGGAGAAAGACATGCATCATAGGCAGGACTTGAACCTGCAGGCCTCCATACGTGGGTTGTGCTTTTACCCCTTTACCTCCACAACAAAATGCATTTTTAACTCTGTTACTCAGTGATGTTCATCTTAAAGACTCAACAAAAACGTATTAATGTTCAAGTTCTTTCTCTAATTGCAATTAGACTTCATGAAATGTCACAAATACCTTTAAGGTTGCTGTTTTTAAACTTTATTTCTTAAACTTGCTTTTGATATGATCGGTTCTTTGTTCTTTCCTAAAAGTATTAAAGTTATCAAACATGTTTGTCTAATTGGTGTTGTCATGGTTACAGATAATTAATGTGTCTATCTGGTCACTGAAGGTATCAAGAGAACAGAACTGGTTTAGATGATATTTTGATCATGAATGTTATATATCTACTGAGGAAACTGGTCAGATGTAACAGGTGCAGTTTGCTGGAGGAGCTGATATAATTTTATCTGGAGTCTTTATTGAAGCAGCAGCATGTTGTTGAGATTGTCTGTCTGCTGGTGGTGCTTCGGTGGCCCAGTGGTACCAGGGCATGGCGAGCCCGGTTCTGTCAGACATCTGCAGGGCAGGTGTGGCTACAGTGTAGTAGCTTACACACAATGTACTGTAAAATGCTTTGGGCTCCTCTGGACAAGTTAAAGTGCTAAACAATTACAGGTCATCTAAAAAGAGCTTTAACTTGTTCTGAATAATTTTAAGCTGCATCCTGTTGGCTTCAGCTCACATCTTTTATTCTTTATTCAGATTGAGGAGCTGCAGGTTGTCAGAGATCAGCTGTTCTTCTCTGGTCTCAGCTCTGAAGTCCAACCAACATCTGACTGAACTGGACCTGAGAGGAAACAGCCTGGAAGATTCAGATGTTCAGCAGCTGGAACAGCTTGTAAATAGTCCAGATCACAAACTGGACACGCTGAGGTTAGTGTGGGTGTCAGCAGTGATTCCAGCTGCTGTCAGCACATTGAACTAAACCAGTTCCTATCAAAGCAAAGATCCAGTGTTCCCAGTAAAGCTGCAGCTTCTCAGTGGGAGGAGAATGGTTCAGGCTTCCTGATTGGACACAGAGACAGCAATCAGCCAATCAGAACAGCAGCAGCTTGCTGTGTTCCTGTGTTTGTGTTGGTGTGAAGATGAGTGTTGTTGCTGTGTCCATGAAGGAAGTCCGGCTGGACTCCAGCGTCCAGCCGTCCACCATGTCTAGAGACAGTGGTCCTCATTCATCAAACTGTGGCAGCAGCAGATCTGATCTCAGATCTGCTTGTTCTCTCAGTTCAACAGGAAACAACTGATCAGGTTGATGTTGGTCACAGCTCTGAGATCAGTCTGACTGCAGCCTGGAAACCACTGGCTCTGATTTCACAAACCATCATTCATTTAGTCAGCAGCTGCTCTTTCTGCTCAAGTCCACTCCTCCCATCTGGACATGTGTCCTCCTGTCCTCAGTCTCATCCAGATGTGTTCAGGTTCAGCCTCCATGTTGGTCAGTCAGCTGATGTTCCAGCAGCAGATGAGATGTTCATCAGCAGCAGTTTGTGTCTAAATGCAGCAGCAGCAGATCCATCCTCCAGTGTTGGAGCAGCAGTGAAGCCTTCAGGACTCTCAGCAGTTTGTTTCCACTGTGGACTTGAGTGGAACCTGCAGAGGAAGCAGACTGGATGCTGAAAGTGTGTGTAGGTGTGTGAGCTTGGAGCTCAGTGTGTTCACTGCAACACGTTAAGATGAGAGCTGAAAGGAAGCTGCTCTGAACAGGACTGAAGGCCCTGCTGCTGTTTCTACTGGATGTGCTGCGTCACTGACTGCTGCTGGAGAGAAGCTGGAAACTCACTGATCTGATCTCTGCTTCTTTCTTCTCTCTGCAGGTTATGAAAACTTTACCATGAAGATAAACGTGAAGAAACACTGAGATCAAAGCTGCAACGGTTCAAGTTTAATGTCTCATGTAAAACTGTCAGTTTATTATTTTTTATGCAGTTTGTTTTTGTCTCTGTTTCTATCACATGTATTTTTCTTTTCAAGCTAGAATTGAAGATAAAATTAATTATATTTACACAGGAGCAAATACAAGCTATGTACATTTTAATACATTCATGCTACCAAAGACTCAGTTATATCATTTTGTTTTAATATTTACACAATAAACTCTGGAACAGGATGAAAAAGACCAGAATGTCTGATTTACTGATGGTTTCAGACATGAATTTCCTCGTTTTCAGTTTTTATTCAGTCACATTAATAATCTTTTGGCTCCAGTCAGAACATCTTATTCCTGCTGATTTCACACAAATGTGTCACATTTTTAACCAGTGAGCTGTGAATAACAGGGAAACTGTCCTGTAGCTGATGGTTTCTTTAAACCCCCAGCAAAGCAAAGACTTTATTTTTCTATGGACACATTGGTGCAAGAAGTAGATCTGCATTAAATCCAAAGCATAGTTGTGCTGTGCTACAGCGGGCAACGTTAAGCTAGTCCTCGTTTCTTTTAGGTTTTTATTGGCGAGTGTATTTTTAATGTAACTGTTCTATTTTCTAAGTGACCTGTAGCACACTTAGCTTTGTTTTTCACAGAGCTTTATAAAAAGTGAATGAAAGCAATGGCAGAAAAATTATTTCTTGTTGCCATTTTCTGTTTTAACAGAGTTATGGGGAATGTCTAGGAGAACGTGAGACTAACTTTTATAAAAATATTTCTGTAAAATATCACACATACCTACACATCACTTTTTTCAGAAGTCCTGCTTCTCCCCTCAGCAATAATATTTAGCTAAATATAATAATTTAGGAAAATAAACTCGTCTTTCCTTCAGTCTAATAATGACTCAGTTTCTGCCTCCATGTTGTTCTGACTCCGGGTCCATAGAGAGGAGGAGGATCTGAGCCTGACTGTCACATTATGGGCAAGAATATTGTTTCATAAACTGGTTTGTGAATAAAAATGTTGGTCTGATGTTAGAAAAACTGTTTGTATATTTCTATAATTGTCCTGCAGTTGCGATAAAAACCCTCCTGGCCCCTAAACACAGAAAAGCTTCAGCTGCAGAGAAACTTTTGACTATTCATTCTGCTAAAAGCCCGGTTCTACAGGCAGTCTGGGTCGGAACCACCGACAGATAGAAACAATGTCTGATTTATATCAGACATCTTGATATAAGCCTGCTCTCTGCTTCTCCTTAACGTTTCTACCAGGAGGGTTCAAGCCGCTCTGACGGTTCTGGTTCTGGAGGTTCCTGGCTCTAAACAGAAGTTACTGCAGAACCTCCAGTGTTAAAGGAAGATTTGGCCCAATTAGAGTCACACAATAAACACCAGAGAAAATATTGGAGCAATAATCAGAACTGCAACATAAAGCCAAACGTGACGCAATTAAATGAACCAAAATGTTCCCAAAGCATCAGAAGGACACAGGGGCCCCGGGGGATTCAGGTAGATTCCAGAGATGCACCTCATAGTGGCTCTTCATGCAGGGCCGACCCAATGTCTGGAGGCCCCTGAATGTCTGGAGGCCCCTGAATGTCTGGAGGCCCCTGAATGTCTGGAGGCCCCTGAATGTCTGGAGGCCCCTGAATGTCCGGAGGCCCCTGAATGTCTGGAGGCCAATGTCAGAAACGGTTCTGATATTAATATCAATATCAGTTATTCAGCAAAATCAACTTAAATAAAAAGTTTTAGTTTTAATCTGTGCTGTAGTTCAACAATCAGCCACCAGGAGGAGCTGCAGCACAAGTTTCTCATCAGGTTGGAAAAAGGTTCTGATCAGGTTCTGATCCATCATAAGGTAGAAAATCATCTTAAATGTTATTACAGTTTTATATCTGGACTCTTCAAATTTAAAATCTTTTATTTCTGGTTTAAAACAGTAAAAATGAGAAAATTGGATCTGAATTATTTATAATTTTAAAAAGTAAAGACAGAAATGTTTGATGTGGATAAAACAGAAACTCCAGAACAGAACCAGCTGAAGGTTTATTACATCCACCTGGTTCCACAGAACCTCATCAGAACCTCTGATTCATGCAGAAGGAGCCCAGACCCGGTTCTGAGTCCAGACCCGGTTCTGAGTCCAGACCCGGTTCTGAGCCCAGACCCGGTTCTGAGCCCAGACCCGGTTCTGATTGCAGGTCCTGAACAGAACCTGGAGGATCCATTTCAGATTAAAATCCTTTTTATTCCAAAAGGTTTTAATCTTTTAGTTTTATTGTTTTTTTTTGTCATTTTCTGATGTTTGGTTCCATATTAACATAATTAACATTAATAATAAACATAATTTAATTAAAAACATAATAAATGTGAAGTAGATTTTTCTTTAAAGAGAAAATGTTTTATTTGCGTCATACAGTATCATAGGATGTTTTTCCGTGCAGCTGCAGAGGGTGTATAAACTAACTGAACAAGATGCTGAACTTCCCCAGACTGGTTGTCTGGGAACTTGCTGTTTTTCCCGTAGCCTCCCCTGCATGAACATAGAGTGTTTAGTTTTTGCATCCCGTAGACATGATAGTGGATGAGCAACAAGGTTGAACTGTTCCCTCTGTTTTCCTTTGTTTCTTCTGTTTGGTCTTTGCAGATTGAGTGTCCGCCTCTGTTAGGTGAATAAAGTAACGATGCAACTCTGAATTTGTTAGAGCAGAATGATTCTCGCCTAATGCATCGTGTTTTTGCTCTCTGTCTGCAGATTAAAGATTGTTCTTGCTCCCTGACTCTTGTCTAGGTCTCAGTCTCTCAATTGTTCACATAACATAAATAAACATGAAGTCAGTAAATCTGATGAATTTTGATCTGAAATCCTGAAGCAGCTGAAATGAGGAGGTTCTGGTTCTGAGTCGCTTAATAAGCTCTGATAATTGGCTGCAGTGAGGAAGAGGATGGAGCTGCTGGTTTCACCTTCATCACTCCTCCTCCTCTTCCTCTCTGATCATCCAGAAAATATTTTAAAGCTTTTGGTGAATCTGACAGAAAAGATTAAAGAAAAACTTCATATAAATCAGTGAATGATTTCTGTTTCCTCCCAGTCAGGCGGGTTAATAACCAGTAACACTAACCAGAACTAACCAGTAATATTAACCATAACCCTAATCTGTAAAGGATTTCATCAAACCTCTTCAGGATCCTGGACGTCGTTTTGTTTCCTGATTTAAACCCATAAAAACCCAAAGATCAGTTTGACAACAGATTTTAATGAATCCAGAAACAAAAACTGAGACGTTTTTCTCTCCTGAACTTTGATTCTGCAGAAGTTTCTCGTTTCCCGTCCAGAACCAGAACCAGAGTGAATGTTTGAACTGATCTGATCTGATTTTCACCTGCAGAGGAGAATCAGGATCAGATGAAAACCTGGAGGAAAAACTATCAGGAAACACGAAGAGCAGGAGATTCTGATCCAGACGGACCGGTTCAGACACCAGGACCGGATCCCGATACCAGGACCGGATCCCGATACCAGGACCGGAACCGGGTCCGACTGTCACTGAACTTCAGCCAGAAAATCACTGAATAAACTGAGATTTAAACTGAGCAGAAACTGCAGCAGCGCCACCTGCAGGTTCCCATCGTCTGCAGAGCGATCAATGTGATTAATTGATAATTCAGTAATTGATTAATTAATCATTGGATTATTCAGACTAATAATCCAATTATTTACTGAAATAACATCAGAGCTTGAAGACAAAAAATATTTGACATTTAATATAAAAACAAACATTTTATGAATAAAATCTGTTAATTTGTATCAAATGATGAATTAAAATGATCCAACAGATTATTGCTGCTCATTAAACTAAAACTGGTATTGATTAGGTAACAAAATGTTTACTATTAAAAAATGTAACTGATTTATTGTTTCTATTGTCCATTTTCAGCTTCAGTCTCTGGTGTCCCTCAAGGTTCTGATCTAGTTTCTCTGATTTCTGTTCATCTGCAGTTTAATAACAGAAACAACCTGGATGAGAATAAAGATGAAATATTTAGATTGTTCAGGAACAGCAGCTGGTTTAGTTTGCTTCTGCCAGCTGTTTGTTTGTTTGTTTGTTTGTTTGTTTGTTTTTGATCATTTTTCTGCCTCAACTGTTAATTTCACATTTAAATCTGAAACATCCCATAATATTCCTGCTCTGTTTTTCTGAATCTGTTCATGATTTTTCTTCTTCTTCTAATTTCTCATTTGCAGTTTTTCTGCCCCCTGGTGGTTAAAACCATTAATTCAGTTTCAACCTAAGTAATAAATTTTTCTCATCAATTAAAATCATTTTTCATCCTGAAGGAACCAAACAGGAACCAGTTGATCCTCCGTGATGGTCAGACTGGGATTTGAACCAACACACTGTTATTAGTGTGTGTGTGCGTGTGTAAGGGACAGAGACAGATTATTAGGGAGCTTTTAATTTGGTGAGACCTGCTGCCATGGTAACGGGGTTTTAACTCGGAGCTGAAACTTCCTGCAGGAGAAACGGAACCTGCAGATCTTTAGTTTCTGTAAGAAGCAACAGAGGCAGGAATGAGGCAGCAGGAACAAGCCTGAGCGACACACACACACACACACACACCCACACACACACACACACACACACACACACACACACACACACAGACTGGAGCGTCACAGGAGGAGGAGGATCAGGAGCTGCTGGATCCGCCTGCCAGTCCAGATTCTGGGTTTATTTCTCCTCGCCGCGTCCAGCTGGTTCTGATCCGGTTCTCCCGGGACCGTCTCAGTCTGTCCGGCGGTTCGGACAGCCGGTCGGGTTCCTCCGGGTCAGAGAGGAATCTGCAGCTTCAGGAAGGAAGTTTGGTTAGTAAATCCTGATCCCGTCCGCAGAGCCGAACCGAACCGAACCGAACCTCCAGGATGCTGTCAGGGAATCCCGGGACTTTATTCCTGATCCCCGGATCCGGATCTTCCGAGAGGAACGAGATTATTTCAGATTTGATTCTGGAAGTTTGACCTGCAGCTCCTGAACTCCGAGAGGAAAAATCTGGATTTTCCTTCAAGATCAGAAATGAAAAAGTTCAGATTCCAGATTTGATCATTTAGAAGCAAAAAGGAAAAGATCTGCTGATCCTCCTGGGAACTGGACCTGCCTGGTTCTGAAGGTGAGCAGCTGATGGATTAGAGATTAAACTTCCTGCAGATTAAAACATTCAGATTTTTATAATTCAGGTAAAAATTCATAAAGAAACAAAAAGAAAAATATGTTGAAGAATCTGAGAGGAACTAAAGTTTGGTTCTGTCAGGATTTCTACTGGACCTTCTGGACTGGCAGCGGTTCTGAAGAACATAAAGTGAATAAAACTTCATGCAAAATAAAGTCAGAAAATAAATAAATGTTTTCAGTCACTGATCAACTTTAATCAGTTTTATAATAAATAATATAAAAACATAAAGAGAATCAAATATTTTTATTTATCTATAATGTTTGTTTATTAATTATTTCTGTTGTCAGATTAAAGTCGGCATAAATTTAAAACATTAAATAATATCTGTAAAAATTCAGACAATCAGTAAAAATATATTTAAAGATTAAAATAAGAATAAAAACACTAAAATAAATTTACATTCAAACTGAACAAAAACATCCAGGTTTTATTTTTTATATCAGTAAAACGTTTTTAATTTGCTTCATTAACAGAATATTAATGTTTCATTAAGTTTAAACATATTTCATTTCTGTCCAATAGTTACATTTTTCTGCTTTTCTTTGTTTAGATTCATAAATTGTTTCTTTATGTGTCGTTTATTTTCTCCCTGAAGACGTTAAAATGAATCTGTTTACAATAAAATAACTTTTATTTTAAAGAATAAAAGTTAAAACTTTTTCTGTTTCTCAGTGAATCAGAAATTAAACTGGATGGAAAGAAAGAAATGAACAAGAAATAATTTTATTACTGATGTAAAAAGTAACAAAAAGCAAATTTGTAAAATATTTCTGGATGATTCTATTTGGTTTCTGTCGGGTTTCCATCCCGTCTTCACCAGAACCGGTTTGGATCCAGATGAAGTTCTGCTGGTTTCATTTTCCAGTCCGGCGTTGAATCGGATCGTCTGGAAGGAAACTGGAGGTTCCTGCTGGTTCTGACCCAGTTTAAGGTTTGGATTCATCAGGAAACCATGAAGGTAAAAAACCAAATCAGATCAAAAAGTTTCTGGAAAAACATCAGAAATTTTATTCACTTTGGAGAAAATTAGGAACTGAAGGGAAGAAATTGAACTGAAAACAGTTTCATCTGCTGAACCTGCTGCAAACTTTAAAGCTTCATTTTAAACTGAATCCAGAAGAACAAAACAAAAAGAAATGATGTTGTTACTGTTTGGTTTGTTCTCTGAGGTAAAAACTCGTCTCTGTCGTTCAGATCGTCTCCATGAAGTGAAGATCCAGGATTTCCTGCAGCTCAGTTTCCTTCCACCAGGAAATCTTTTAGTCTTTAGTGTCGTTGTTGTTTAACGGCACATGATCTGTAACGAAGCCAAGCTGAGGATTTCTAGGAAACCGACGGATCAGGATCATGTTGGAGCTGCAGGTTTCCAGAAACAACTTTCTGATCCAAACCAGAAGAATCTGGAAATGAAACAGATTCAGGAAAAACTTCAGCTTCCAGCTGGACGATGGACAGATCCAGTTCCCACCAAACAGGTTTTCTCTGTTTTCTTGGGTTTCAAAGCAAAGTTTTATAATAAACCTGAAATATTTTATTCAAATTAAAGCAGAAGTTAAAAACAAACAAAAACTTCTGGACATGGAGGATTTTCATCATGAAAACCATCTGGAGATGAAAAATGAATAATTAAAATCCGACGATACGCAGATGACGACGTTATTTATATAAAAGCTCAGAAAACTTAATCTGAGTTTATTAATCTGAGCTCATCTGGTTCAATAAGGGATTATAATTTCCTCTGAAGTTGGACGAGTGTTTGGTTTGTTTGCTCTGGTTGCCATGGTGCCTGGAGCGCCGGGCGGCGGCGGCGGACGCGGCCTGCTGCGCTGGCTGGGCCTGCGGCTCTGGTCCCGCCGGGGAACGCTGCTCTTCGCTCTGCTCTGGTTTGGATCCTGGCTCTTCCTCAACGGCCTGGTTCTGGTCCACCGGACCATCCTGTCTGACTTCTGCACCGACGACAAGAGCAGGAGGATCCTGCAGCGTCTGGTGAGTAAACGAACTTTGCTGAGGTTTTCTGGAGGATTTGTTGGGCTGATTGGAGGATTATTCAGGTTTGATATTTTCTGTCCAGATTATTTTTTACTGTCTGTTTCTGCTGGTTGTGAACAAAATATTTAACATTTTAATGCAGAGAGTTTCCAGTTTCTGCAGAGCAGATGGATTCGTGCTGACTGGTCCCAGTGAGTTTAACTGGTTTTGGTGATTTTCTACTTTCAGACGAACTGATGAGGGTTTTAACGCCTTCAGAACCAAATGATCAGACAGGCTGGAAAATGAAACTGGTTTTCTGGAACAAATTGATCTGAGAATGAAATCTTTAATTTCTGATCAGCTGATTGGATTCATGATTTAATTTATCTGATTATTTTGGTTCAGATTTGCTGTTTCCTGTTTCCTGTTGTGATGAGTCTGTTCGGATCAGAACCGGGTCGCTCTGATGGTAAACACATGACCTCCGGATGCGTTATCGGCTCTCGGTCGCCGCGGTAACCAGAGCAGTTCTCTGATCTGGATTTAATTTTCGTTCCCTCCTTCCTGTTCTCCATCTGCTCCTCGTTCGTCTTCAGGTTCGGGTCGATTTTCCTGGTTCTGCTGGGTTTTCATTTAGACGTTTCTCCTGATTTGTTCCTGGATTTTCATCTCGTTAGTTTTTCCTTTAATTCCTCTCAGATTCTTAAAGTGGCAGAAAAAACCCAGAATGATCAAAATCTGCAGAACAAACAGTTTGGAAATCGGTTCACATCGTCCTGGATCCGTGTTTTCATTATGAAGCCAGAAAACTTCCCATCATGCTCGGCTCTGATCCGGTTCAGCAGCGGTTCTGATCCAGTTCAGCAGCGGTTCTGATCCGGTTCTGTCCTGGGTCAGTAGCGGTTCTGATCCTGTTCTGATCCGGTTCAGCAGCGGTTCTGGTTTCCTTCCTCATGTTGCCTCAGTGACTCAGAGTTCTGCTGGCTGCCAGCTCAGTAACCGGATCGGTTCTGGATCGGTTCTGGCTCGTCTCGGCGGCTGGTTTTGTTCAGACCTGAAGAATCGTCTCTTCTTGTCTCGGTTCTGTCAGGCGGAGATTAACGGGTCGACTGACGGATGTTTGCAAAGTTTCATTGTGCATAAAAGTAACAAGTTAGTCTGCAGGAAAGCTTCAGGCGGGAAACGGGTCAGAACCAGAACCAGAACCAGATCCAGAACCAGCTTCTCTGGCTGACCCGGCTCCTCCTGTTTGGGTTTAATTTTCCTCCTGACAGTAAAATGGTAACCATGACAACAAGTTTAGTTAAAGTTTGTTTATGTAACTTTATTTTGAGCAAAACTTTGATTTGATCATAAATTCAGTTTAAAACATCAGATTATCAGATTAGCTGCTCGTCTGTCAGATTAATCCTGGATTAAATCTGAGCTCAGTTTCCTGTCGGGTCTCTGGATCCGTTCAGCTGAAGCCTGGAGAGGAAGAGGAGGAACATGGTTTACAGAACCAGAACCTCCTGATATGATACTGACGGGATCAGAACCTGAATCTCAGGTTCATTAAGACGCTGCAGCTGCTTGAATTTATGTTTTAATCTCTGCAGATTAACAGAGAAACAAACTTGATGAAACCTGATCAGATGAGAGGAAAGTTGGCCTGAAGGAAAACCTCAGGTTCTGTTCTGGTTCTGCTGACGAAGAAAAGGTTAAAACTGCAGATTCTCCATGGAAACGCAGAAGAACAACGAGAAGAACCGACAGACAGCCGGAACCAGGAGAACTTTCTGGATCTGAATCAAACCAGATCAGGATCAAACCGGATCAGAACCAAACCAGATCAGGATCAAACCGGATCAGAACCAAACCAGATCAGAACCAAACCAGATCAGAACCAAACCGGATCAAGATCAAACCGGATCAGAACCAAACCAGATCAGAACCAAACCGGATCAGGATCAAACCGGATCAGAACTAAACCGGATCAGAACCAAACCAGATCAGGATCAAACCGGATCAGAATCAAACCAGATCAGGATCAAACCGGATCAGAACCAAACCAGATCAGAACCAAACTGGATCAGAACCAAACCAGATCAGAACCAAACCGGATCAGGATCAAACCAGATCAGGATCAAACCGGATCAGAACTAAACCGGATCAGAACCAAACCGGATCAGGATCAAACCGGATCAGAACCAAAAGGGATCAGAACCAAACCGGATCAGGATCAAACCGGATCAGAACCAAACCGGATCAGAACCAAAAGGGATCAGAACCAAACCGGATCAGGATCAAACCAGATCAGGATCAAACCGGATCAGAACTAAACCGGATCAGAACCAAACCGGATCAGGATCAAACCGGATCAGAACCAAACCGGATCAGGATCAAACCGGATCAGAACCAAAAGGGATCAGAACCAAACTGGATCAGGATCAAACCGGATCAGAACCAAAAGGGATCAGAACCAAGCCGGATCAGGATCAGGAGATCCGGTCTGATCCGGTCCTCCAGAGGATCCTGCCAAAGTTCTGCTACAGGAAGAAAAATCTGTTTTATTTCCTTCATTCAAACATTTTTTCTCGTCTTTGGAAACATCAGAACCAACATGTTTCTTGTTTAACGGTTCGGTTCTGGTTTGGTTCTGGTCCAGAATCTCAGTCTGGATCCTCCAACTGATCTCAGGTCTCAACAGATAAAGAGTCGATCCACCAGAACCAACCAGTCCTGACCGACCCGAAGAATTTAATAATTATTAACAGAACAAATAATGATCAGATGTTTGTCATAAATTCATGGTTTCATAAATTGATCTTTTCTCCTGGTTCTTCTGGCTGCTGAGCAGAGAACATTAAATGTTTTAGAGATGAAAGTTTTTCCAAGGTGATCCGATGAATCCGACTCTCATCGTCTATTTGTTCTGTTTCTGTTTCAGTCCAAAAGTTTTGATATTTTCTGTGTTGGTTCAGATTTCTGTACGTTTGTTTCTGTCCTCTGATCCGGTCTGGTTCTGTGGTTCTCTGGTTCTGTGGTTCTCTGGTTCTCTGGTTCTGTGGTTCTCTCTGGTTCTCTGGGTTCCTATTCGTCTCGCCTGCTGTTTGCGTTCCTCTCCCTATTTTTAGCCTGATGTTTTCTGGCCTCGCTGGTTGTTCCTGAACTGGAACCATTACTGAGGTTCTGTCAGACTGGACCAGAACGTCCTGAGGAGCAAACAGAGGAACGTCACAGATGAATCTGTTTGGTTCAAACTTTCTGATTTATTTAAAATGATTTCATAAATTTAGCAGGTTAGTTTGGAGATCTGAGTTAAATCAGTTTAATTGATTATTTAAAATAAATAATTTGATTCTCTGGATGTTTTAATTTCCTAAAACTTGTTGAATTTAACTTGTACATTAACAAACATAAAACTGAGAGAACAAAACTTTTAAACCAGATGATTCAGTGTGAATGTGATCATCATCATCATCATCAGCATCATCATCATCAGCATCATCATCATCATCATCATCAGCATCATCATCATCACCATCACCATCATCACATCATCATCATCACCATCATCAGCATCACAATCTTCATCACCATCATCATCATCACCATCACCATCATCATCATCACCATCATCAGCATCACAATCTTCATCACCATCATCATCATCACCATCACCATCATCACCATCATCACCATCACCATCATCATCATCACCATCACCATCATCATCATCACCATCATCAGCATCACAATCTTCATCACCATCATCATCACCATCACAATCTTCATCACTCATCATCACCATCACCATCATCATCATCATCATCATCAGCATCATCAGCATCACCATCATCATCATCACCATCACCATCATCATCATCACCATCATCAGCATCACAATCTTCATCACCATCATCATCATCACCATCACCATCATCACAATCTTCATCACCATCATCACCATCATCATCATCAGCATCATCATCATCGCAATCTTCATCATCATCATCATCATCAGCATCATCAGCATCATCATCATCATCATCACCATCAGCATCATTATCATCACCATCATCATCATCACCATCACCATCATCATCATCACCATCATCAGCATCACAATCTTCATCACCATCATCATCATCACCATCACCGTCATCATCATCACCATCACCATCATCATCACAATCTTCATCACCATCATCATCACCATCATCATCATCATCACAATCTTCATCACCATCATCATCACCATCACCATCATCAGCATCACAATCTTCATCACCATCATCATCACCATCATCATCATCATCACAATCTTCATCACCATCATCATCACCATCATCACCATCATCATCAGCATCACAATCTTCATCATCACCATCATCACCATCACCATCATCACCATCATCAGCATCACAATCTTCATCACCATCATCATCATCACCATCATCATCATCACCATCATCAGCATCACAATCTTCATCACCATCATCATCATCACCATCAACATCATCATCACCATCATCACCATCACCATCATCATCACCATCATCACGAACATCATCATCATCATCATCACAATCTTCATCACCATCATCACCATCACCATCATCAGCATCACAATCTTCATCACCATCATCATCACCATCATCATCATCACAATCTTCATCACCATCATCATCACCACATCACCATCATCACCATCATCATCAGCATCACAATCTTCATCATCACCATCGTCACCAACATCATCATCACCATCATCACCATCACCATCATCATCACCATCATCACGAACATCATCATCATCATCATCATCATCACCATCATCATCATCATCATCATCATCACAATCTTCATCACCATCATCATCATCACAATCATCATCATCATCATCATCATCACAATCTTCATCACCATCATCATCACCATCATCATCTTCATCACCATCATCATCATCACAATCATCATCATCATCATCACCATCATCATCATCATCATCATCATCACAATCTTCATCACCATCATCATCATCACAACGTTTCCATTCAGTTCAATCTGAACATTTTATCTGTTTTTATCTGGAATCAACAAAAAATCCACATAATTTATTGTTTTTTCCCATATTTGTGTTTTGGAGTCGTTTCTAAACAAGCTGAATGTTGAAATTTCTCTAAATGTTTCCTGACTTTCATCAGGAAACATTTTATCTGAAGATTCGTTTCCAAGCAACCAGCTGACAGGAAATCCTGCAGATCATCTGGATCTGAATGTTTCTGCTGCTTCGATATCAGAACAGGAACCGGTCTGGGAAACCGGGCCGACCCAAAGAACCTCTGATGGAAACAAGTTTAAATCAGACCTGGCTGAGATTACTTTGACTAGACCTTCTACAGCTGCTGATGATGATGATGATGATGATGATGATGATCTGGGGATGAATTTGGATAAAGATCCGTTTGTGAATCTCTTGTTAGGATTTAATTGACTGGAGAGTTTTCATTTTTCTGGAGGAAAGTCGAGTCTTTAAACTGATCCGTCTGTCTGTCAGGGAACTGAAGGCGGGACGAATCAATCAAACCCAACGAGCCGATTTGGACGAAACGTCCAGAACCGGACCAGAGCCAAACAGGACAGAACCAGAATCGATCCACAGATAAAAAGACAAGAGACAGAAATTTAATTCATTAGAGAAGAAACGAGCTGGCAGAGAGAACGACTGCTTCAGCCAAATGTTTCAGCAACCAGGATCTGATCAGATCAATAATTATTCTGCTCACAGACACACTTTGACACAGAACCGAGAAAACCTAGAACTGGACTGAGAAAAACTGGAACAGAGGAAGATGATTTTTCTCCAGTTTTCATGATTTTCAGGTTCAGATTATAATTCATCTCTGATTCCGACAAGAAAAAATAAAAATCTTTTTCACTGAGAGCAAAAACAAATAAAGAGACAAAACTAAATAATACAAAACAAGTTGCTGCAGGAGGATTAATGTGTTCATCAGTGAAGGAGTCCTGATCTGTATTCAGCAGAAGGTCAGAGAGACGAGGACAGATGAAACAGTCAGGCATCAGGCTGAATACCAACGAAGAAGAGGAGGAGGAGGAGGAAGAGGCCCGCGGGCCCAACGGCGCCGGACGAACCGCAGCTCAATGAAGAGACACAAAACATGATGCATATCAGCAGAGAGACATAGATCTATGATAGATAGATCTATTGTTGTTGGTATTTATGAAATTGTGAAAGTTGAACAGAAACTCCAAATGGAACCAGAACCAGAAGTGGGTCCAGATAAAGTTTTGCCCGACCAAAATGGGCTTAATTCAGTTGACAGAGTGAGAAAGCAGCTTGTTCAACACGACATCTGCCACCCGGTTTTCACCCGGTGGGGATGCAGCTTCAGCTGCAGCTTCAGCTTCAGCTTCAGCTTCAGTTGCAGCTTCAGCCTGGAGTCTCTGATTTCGAGACTCCAAATCAGTCAGAGTCTCGATTTGGCAGCACAAACTTCCAGAGTTCAGCGCTTGTCTCTGTTCCTGCTTCCTGCTCTCAGGTTTTCCAACATTGATTTTGTTTACCTGATTATTTCACCACTGATTTTTGTTTAGCAGATAAAAAATTATCCCAACAAAAACTTTGTGATTTTAGTCTGTAGAAAGTTTGTATTTAAAGTCATCTGCCTCATTAAACGGCCGTCAGTCGATTAATGAAACATTTGGAGACAAAAACATGAAGGATTGAAGGAAACAGCAAACGGAGCTGCAGGCTGAAAACCAGCAGCTGCAGCGACACGTTGCTGCAGCTGCTGGTTTCTGCTTCTGCAGCTTCAAGTCTCGGCTTGTTTTCTGTCAGAGGAAGCCAACAGGAAAAACTCAGAGATCCTGACCTGGAAGACTTGCAGCAGAAACTAGGAACCGGGTCAGGAACCGGGTCAGGAACCGGGTCGCTGGTTCTGAACAGATTCAGGGACTTTGGACTGAAGACGAGAAAAATCTGAGCTGAAAATGAAAGAAAACGATTGAGGAAGGATTTCTGCTCTTCATCAAAACTCCTGGGAAAATGATGATGATGAAGAGGATGATGATGAAGAGGATGTTTACCAGACTTCTGACTCACTGAATTAGATACAGACACACCATCCTCCAGGTTTCTCCAGGTTGTTCCAGGTTTCTCCAGGTTTCTCCAGGTTGTTCCAGGTTTCTCCAGGTTTCTCCAGGTTGTTCCAGGTTTCTCCAGGTTTCTCCAGGTTGTTCCAGGTTTCTCCAGGTTGTTCCAGGTTTCTCCAGGTTGTTCCAGGTTGTTCCAGGTCATGCTCTCTCCTTACTGCCTCATGTTTCCATGGTTCTGATGGTCTCGGTTTGTTCCTGGACATTTGCGTCAGAAGCTCCAGAACCATTTGGTTCTAAACTCAGAAATAAAAAAGTATTTAAGCAAAAACTTGGATTTTTAAAAATCTCCTGATTATTCATCAGGTTCATCTGAAACCTGAGGAGGTTTTGGATTCTAGAAGAAATTATTTCTATTTAAAATATTCTATGATTTTTAACATAAACTGGAGAAGAAGAGAAAACAGGAAAAGGAAAATCAAAGATCATTTTAACATCAATGAGTTTTTATTAGTTTAATTCATCCTGATTTTAAAATGTCTGAGATGAATTTCTACAGATAAAAAGATTAAAATATTTTTTGATTAGAAACTGTTGAACAGAAACTCAGAACCAACTGAAACATGAAACCAGCTGGTTTCATCCTCAGGCCTCCCAGTAACCCTGACCCTAATTGTTCAACCTAAGTTTTGGGCTATTTTATTTATTGTTGGAATTTATTTGAAATGGAAGAGGAAAGTGAAAGAGGGTTCTTAATGAAATAAAAAACACAAAGTCAAAGAAAAACAAACAGCCTGAAGAAGACAAAGAAATGTTGAAACGTCGCTAAAAGAAAAACAAAGAAAACGACACATGAGGGGCAGGGTGGAGGGTTGGCTCTTTCCCCATCCCTAACCCTTGACCCCTAACCTCTAACCTCTAACCCTACTCCTATCAGGTTCAGTCTCTGAATCTGATTTTTAATAATTAGGAGAAAAACTGGATTATTCTGGTTTCTAACATGTTGAACCTGCAGGAGTCAATAGAACCAGATTAGAGTTTAATGGTTTCGTTCCAGTTCACCCAGCAGGGAGCCGTTCGCTCGGTGGGAACTTCCTCCCTGGTTCTGAACCGACCCGAGGTCAGCCGGCCCGCCCACACGCCGTTGCCGTGGTGACGGCGGCGCTGAAAATCGGTTCATTGTTCCTCGGAACAACCAGAGCCTTGATTTACTCTGCAGCCATTTCTGCACATGACCTTTGACCTCCTGCCAGCAGTGATTGATCACCAGAGTCTCCATCTTTTTAATTCAACCGCAGGAGAAACTTCAGCTTCCTCTGAGGTCAAAGGTCAGAACCAAGCGGACCAGAGACCGCTCCAAAAGCAGGAAGTGGACTACAGCGCAGGGCATTCTGGGTAACCAAAGCTAACATGTTAGCCTAGCGCAGGGGTCACCAACGCGGCGCCCGCGGGGACATTGTCTGTCGTCCGTGGAGCAACTTCTAAAAACAGCCAGTCATCAGGGAGCCAAAGAAATGATTTCATTTCATGTTTTTACATTGAAGTAATATTTGTTTATATTTAGAATTTTAAAAAAAGTAAATTATAAAAAATGTTTACAATAAATTTATGCATAAAACTCTTTTCTATGGTTAAAGTTCAGAACTATGCAGACACCTGCAGGATGTTATCGGAGGGCAGCAGGTTCTGGCGGGTCGCCGGTTTATCAGTTTCTTTGATGTCTCCCGAACCGGAGGCTGTCGGGTCCAGTTAGCGGACATCTGCTGCTCTTCCTCAGCGTCGCGCTAAGACTGACGGTTAAACAATTGAATCTAGTAGAAACGTTGCACAAAAGAGTAAAAATTAAGCAACATTGTTGCTTCACCTTCTCCTCCTTTGGACGTCTGACACCATCTGGACCTGGGAACCAACATCCTCCTCTTTCCGTGGATCACACGGGTCGCTTCGCTTCCATGTCTTTACTATTTAGCATCGTTTGTGTATAATAAATAAAGGGTGAGCTGCTTTAGTGGTTTATGTTTGTGCTGGTATTGTGCGCCGCGCAGGATGCGGTTGCAGAGGTGGTTGCTCTCCTGCACACTCAGGTGCAGTGATAGTTTTGTGCGAACCCTCCGACCTGTAGGACATTTATTTCGACATCTGCTGGTGTCGGACAATGGGTGACCCGTCAGCTCGCACCAGAACCGCACCAGAACCGCACCAGAACCGCGCACTGTAAAAACCTCAGGCGGGATCTTAGAACAACGGGAGGTTCAAACTCCACTCATTCATTTTTAGCTCACACAAAAAGCAAACTGACCAATAAGATTCAGGTTTTGGCGTGCCCTTTGACCCCCACAGGGTCACACTGATGTGCGCTATGTACAAAATGTTTTGGCACAAAACATTTTTTTCTTCTCTCCACAATTTTGTTAACAGTAAAGAGGGTTGGATAATAAAAAATACAATAACTTTTCTTTGTTTTATTTAAATGAAAACCTCACAGCTGCTGCAGCAACAATCCAAACTCTCAGACATTTAGACTCACAGAGAAAAGCTCCAAAACAGAATCAAACTTAAAACTCTGAACTAAGAACTTCTGATCACATAATAGTAATTAACCATCATGGTAAATTATTACTGATAACTATAGTCAGTCGTCTCTAACATTAATATGACCAGGCAGCTTGTAGTCATATAGATACTATTGTTATAAATGCTGAGCCAAGAACATTTATGTATCAAACAAGCAGCCCTTCATGTTGCTCTGGACCCTGAAGTAGCTCCCAGTGTCATAAAGGTCGGTGACCCCTGACCTACCTCTAGCAGCAGAAATGGCTCCTGGTCTTTAGCTTAGAGAGAAATCCTCCATCTTGTTTCCATCTGGTGAAACAGGAAGTTGCTCTCAGTGTCTTCAGAGGTTTTTATTTCCTTCAGTGGTTCTCGGTGCAGCGCCCCCACAGGCCAGGAGGGGAACAGGCTGGTTTGGGTCAGAACCACAGCAGCTGGAGGTGGAGCAGATGTTCTGGTTCTAGTAGAACCGGGTCGTCCGGACCATCAGGAGGGAAACACCTTAAAGTGGATCTAGAAAATGACACCATTGAAGGAAGGATCCGTGTTTCATGAAGTTTCCATCAGGTTCTGGACCTTGGAGCTTAAACTGGACCGGTAAAGGTTCTGTTCTGGAGGCTCTGACGGTTTTAGCTTCATTTCCTGGTTTTATCTGGTCTGATGTTCTGCTGCTGTAGCTCAGCGGCTCCGACCAGCAGCTGTTTAAAGTTCCTTCATTCGTCTTTCTGATGCTCATTGATTTCAGTAAAACTGTTGAGTTGCTGCCGTCTGATTGGCTGATCCAATAAATGTGGTGAAGCTACTAAACATTACTTTCCAGTAAAACCAGTAAACATCTGGTCAGAGGACGTTGATATCCAGTAGAAACTCAGGAATGTCATTAAAAGGTTTTCATGTTTCGCTGCTTGACTTCGAGGAATGCAGAGGAACAAAGACGCCTTTCTGCTGCGGAGACGCCGAGCAGAACCAGTCCGACGGACCGGACCCGGAGGAGAGCAGAGGAACGGGCGGAGAACAGGAAGGAGAGGGAAAAACAGACAAACATTCAAATAATGAAATTTAAGTCAAACGTTAAATATGATAGTAATTCTGTTATTATTGAATAATTCCTGACAGAAACATTTCAGCTGCTGGAGACGATTGTTTATTATTTTATTTTCAACCTTTCATGTGTAATCAGATTACATCTGCATCATTTTCTCAGTTTATTTAAACGTTTTTATTAAACTCGGCGGTTTTACAGGAATATGAAGAAAAGTTTCTGATGTTTCATCATTTATTCATAAACGGATCTAGAATAAAGTTTCTTTGTTTTTATTCTCATCATGTCATAAAGTGATTCTAGATTTATCTAAAGTTCCACTCAGACGCTGACGGGTCGACGGCGCTCAGGTTTCCTTTATCTGATCTGACCTTTGACCTCTGGCTCTCTGCTGTCGGATGTTTGTGTAGGAATGTGAGCAGAGCCGCGATTATCCCGCTGATCCTGAGCAGAACCAGGATGATCCGGGTCTCTGAGCGGCTCAGACCCGCCGGTGGTTCTGATCCGATTAGCCACAAGATGGAAGTTATGAAAACTGGGAGCAGCTGGACCTGGTTCTGTTGGGTCCTGGTTCTGTTGGGTCCTGGTTCTGCTGGGTCCTGGTTCTGCTGGGTCCTGGTTCTGTTGGGTCCTGGTTCTGCTGGGTCCTGGTTCTGGTTGGTCCTGGTTCTGTTGGGTCCTGGTTCTGCTGGGTCCTGGTTCTGCTGGGTCCTGGTTCTGTTGGGTCCTGGTTCTGCTGGGTCCTGGTTCTGCTGGGTCCTGGTTCTGTTGGGTCCTGGTTCTGCTGGGTCCTGGTTCTGCTGGGTCCTGGTTCTGTTGGGTCCTGGTTCTGCTGGGTCCTGGTTCTGTTGGGTCCTGGTTCTGCTGGGTCCTGGTTCTGCTGGGTCCTGGTTCTGCTGGGTCCTGGTTCTGTTGGGTCCTGGTTCTGCTGGGTCCTGGTTCTGTTGGGTCCTGGTTCTGCTGGGTCCTGGTTCTGCTGGGTCCTGGTTCTGTTGGGTCCTGGTTCTGTTGGGTCCTGGTTCTGCTGGGTCCTGGTTCTGCTGGGTCCTGGTTCTGGTTGGTCCTGGTTCTGTTGGGTCCTGGTTCTGCTGGGTCCTGGTTCTGCTGGGTCCTGGTTCTGGTTGGTCCTGGTTTTGGTTGGTCCTGGTTCTGTTGGGTCCTGGTTCTGGTTGGATCCTGGTTCTGGTTGGTCCTGGTTCTGCTGGGTCCTGGTTCTGCTGGGTTCTGGTTCTGTTGGGTCCTGGTTCTGGTTGGTCCTGGTTCTGCTGGGTCCTGGTTCTGGTTGGGTCCTGGTTCTGTTGGGTCCTGGTTCTGGTTGGGTCCTGGTTCTGTTGGGTCCTGGTTCTGTTGGGTCCTGGTTCTGCTGGGTCCTGGTTCTGCTGGGTCCTGGTTCTGTTGGGTCCTGGTTCTGCTGGGTCCTGGTTCTGCTGGGTCCTGGTTCTGTTGGGTCCTGGTTCTGCTGGGTCCTGGTTCTGTTGGGTCCTGGTTCTGCTGGGTCCTGGTTCTGGTTGGTCCTGGTTTTGGTTGGTCCTGGTTCTGTTGGGTCCTGGTTCTGGTTGGGTCCTGGTTCTGGTTGGTCCTGGTTCTGCTGGGTCCTGGTTCTGCTGGGTTCTGGTTCTGTTGGGTCCTGGTTCTGGTTGGTCCTGGTTCTGCTGGGTCCTGGTTCTGGTTGGGTCCTGGTTCTGGTTGGTCCTGGTTCTGGTTGGGTCCTGGTTCTGGTTGGTCCTGGTTCTGTTGGGTCCTGGTTCTGCTGGGTCCTGGTTCTGGTTGGTCCTGGTTCTGGTTGGTCCTGGTTCTGGTTGGTCCTGGTTCTGGTTGGTCCTGGTTCTGGTTGGTCCTGGTTCTGTTGGGTCCTGGTTCTGCTGGGTCCTGGTTCTGCTGGGTCCTGGTTCTGCTGGGTCCTGGTTCTGGTTGGTCCTGGTTCTGCTGGGTCCTGGTTCTGGTTGGTCCTGGTTCTGTTGGGTCCTGGTTCTGCTGGGTCCTGGTTCTGCTGGGTCCTGGTTCTGGTTGGTCCTGGTTCTGTTGGGTCCTGGTTCTGTTGGGTCCTGGTTCTGGTTGGGTCCTGGTTCTGGTTGGTCCTGGTTCTGGTTGGTCCTGGTTCTGGTTGGGTCCTGGTTCTGGTTGGTCCTGGTTCTGTTGGGTCCTGGTTCTGGTTGGTCCTGGTTCTGTTGGGTCCTGGTTCTGCTGGGTCCTGGTTCTGGTTGGGTCCTGGTTCTGGTTGGTCCTGGTTCTGTTGGGTCCTGGTTCTGGTTGGGTCCTGGTTCTGGTTGGTCCTGGTTCTGTTGGGTCCTGGTTCTGGTTGGGTCCTGGTTCTGTTGGGTCCTGGTTCTGGTTGGTCCTGGTTCTGGTTGGGTCCTGGTTCTGCTGGGTCCTGGTTCTGCTGGGTCCTGGTTCTGTTGGGTCCTGGTTCTGGTTGGGTCCTGGTTCTGGTTGGTCCTGGTTCTGCTGGGTCCTGGTTCTGCTGGGTTCTGGTTCTGTTGGGTCCTGGTTCTGGTTGGTCCTGGTTCTGCTGGGTCCTGGTTCTGGTTGGGTCCTGGTTCTGTTGGGTCCTGGTTCTGGTTGGGTCCTGGTTCTGTTGGGTCCTGGTTCTGCTGGGTCCTGGTTCTGTTGGGTCCTGGTTCTGGTTGGTCCTGGTTCTGTTGGGTCCTGGTTCTGTTGGGTCCTGGTTCTGGTTGGTCCTGGTTCTGTTGGGTCCTGGTTCTGTGGGTCCTGGTTCTGGTTGGGTCCTGGTTCTGGTTGGTCCTGGTTCTGGTTGGGTCCTGGTTCTGTTGGGTCCTGGTTCTGGTTGGTCCTGGTTCTGTTGGGTCCTGGTTCTGCTGGGTCCTGGTTCTGGTTGGGTCCTGGTTCTGGTTGGTCCTGGTTCTGGTTGGGTCCTGGTTCTGGTTGGTCCTGGTTCTGTTGGGTCCTGGTTCTGGTTGGGTCCTGGTTCTGGTTGGTCCTGGTTCTGTTGGGTCCTGGTTCTGCTGGGTCCTGGTTCTGTTGGGTCCTGGTTCTGCTGGGTCCTGGTTCTGGTTGGTCCTGGTTCTGTTGGGTCCTGGTTCTGCTGGGTCCTGGTTCTGGTTGGGTCCTGGTTCTGTTGGGTCCTGGTTCTGGTTGGGTCCTGGTTCTGGTTGGGTCCTGGTTCTGGTTGGTCCTGGTTCTGTTGGGTCCTGGTTCTGCTGGGTCCTGGTTCTGTTGGGTCCTGGTTCTGCTGGGTCCTGGTTCTGGTTGGTCCTGGTTCTGTTGGGTCCTGGTTCTGCTGGGTCCTGGTTCTGGTTGGGTCCTGGTTCTGCTGGGTCCTGGTTCTGGTTGGGTCCTGGTTCTGGTTGGGTCCTGGTTCTGGTTGGTCCTGGTTCTGTTGGGTCCTGGTTCTGCTGGGTCCTGGTTCTGTTGGGTCCTGGTTCTGCTGGGTCCTGGTTCTGGTTGGTCCTGGTTCTGTTGGGTCCTGGTTCTGCTGGGTCCTGGTTCTGTTGGGTCCTGGTTCTGGTTGGGTCCTGGTTCTGGTTGGTCCTGGTTCTGTTGGGTCCTGGTTCTGTTGGGTCCTGGTTCTGCTGGGTCCTGGTTCTGGTTGGGTCCTGGTTCTGGTTGGTCCTGGTTCTGGTTGGGTCCTGGTTCTGGTTGGGTCCTGGTTCTGGTTGGTCCTGGTTCTGGTTGGTCCTGGTTCTGCTGGGTCCTGGTTCTGGTTGGTCCTGGTTCTGGTTGGTCCTGGTTCTGGTTGGTCCTGGTTCTGGTTGGGTCCTGGTTCTGGTTGGTCCTGGTTCTGTTGGGTCCTGGTTCTGGTTGGGTCCTGGTTCTGGTTGGGTCCTGGTTCTGCTGGGTCCTGGTTCTGGTTGGGTCCTGGTTCTGGTTGGGTCCTGGTTCTGTTGGGTCCTGGTTCTGGTTGGTCCTGGTTCTGGTTGGGTCCTGGTTCTGCTGGGTCCTGGTTCTGCTGGGTCCTGGTTCTGTTGGGTCCTGGTTCTGTTGGGTCCTGGTTCTGGTTCCGTAACGCCTCCTGTCCTCCCAGTGCCTGGACTTCAGCCGCGGCTCGCTGAGCGGGGATCTGTGTGAGGATCTGTGTGTCGGCGGCCTGGTGGAGTATCAGCGCTGCCTTTACTACGAGAACGGGAAGAAGGTGATGGAGGCCCGATGGAGGGGGAACCGGGTCATCCTCAAGTCCAAACTGGAGAACTTCTCCTCCTACGAGCCACTGGGCCTCCTGGACTACCAGGTACACACACACACACACACACACACACACACACACACACACACACACACACTCTGAGGGGATCTGAAAAGTGTGGAGTGTGCGTTACTGGCTAACTGGCTGAGAAACGAGCTGCTGATGAAAGAACTGAAAACACAAAGATCTAATTGAGCTGCAGACAGAAAACCTCCAGGCCAGCAGGGGGAGTCTAGAGCCACTTTATTACCAGCATAAATATTCACTGGATGTTTGTTTTTCTAAAACATTTTGACAATAAACAGCTGCTGAAAACAAGAACAGGAACAATCTGAACTTTAACTAGGCCATTTTGACCTGTATCCAGCCCAGTCTCTATCAGGTTTTCCTCCAGGATCGTCTCCATCCATCCCACAGCATGATGCTGCCACCACCGATGTTCAGGAATCGTTTTGTGATTATTGAACTTTCTGTGTTTAAATGTAATGATCTGAACCGTAAAACCAGGTTTTAACTTTGCATCATTTCTCTTTATAATTTTAATGATTGTTTTGATCTATGAGCCAAAACTCAAAATAAAACATCGGTTCTAGTAAATGTCATGTTTCTGCGACAGGAAGCAGGAGAGGATCTGTCGGCGCTCGACGTGGTTTTTTACGCCACTCTGGAGGTGAGTCATCTGTCTGAATAATCCCGTCTTTGGAACATCATCACCTGAGCAGGTGATGATGTTCTGGGCTCAGGTGAGGAACTCTCTGGGTCTGGCTGAGGAAGAGGAGGGAGGAGGAAGGAACGGCTCTCTGTCCAGCCTGTTGGGGCAGAAGCTGAGAGAGAAAAGTTACTCCAGAGCCGATCTGGGTTCTCTGTGGGCCCTGCTGCAGCAGGAGGAGTACACCTTCCTCAGGTGAGGCGGCCATGTTTTAACCTTCTGTTGGATTTCATGTGGAAAATGTCCAGAATTTTATTTATTTAGTTACATAAACAGGAAATGAATGAAGGGCAGAACCCAGTGACCCGGTCGGTCCGGGTTCTGGGCTCCTGCAGTTTGATTCGTTCATCAATCAGAACCAAACTGGACCTGGGTTTCCTCCAGGGTCCTGCAGGACCTCAGCCCCCATGTGGCCCGGGTTCTGGGCTCCTGCGGTCATTTCTACGCCGTGGAGTTCCTGTCGGCCGGACACGCCTGGGACCAGAACCTGTTCTCCGTGGACGAGGCGGCGGGTCACGGTTCTGGTCGGTGGAGCTCCAGGCTGGCGGTGCATCGGATCGCGCTGAGCTTCATGGACATGATCCGACACTTTGACAACGACTTCACACACAAACTGCACCTGTGTGACGTGAAACCGGAGAACTTCGCCATCAGGACGGACCTGACGGTGAGACCGGGTCCGATCAGAACCAGAACAGGAAGTTAAATTTATAACAACGTCAGAAAATATCTAAATGTGATTTATTGGCTTAAAGTCCAGATCTTCATTTAGAAACATAGAAAACTGGAGCATAAATCTGAGTTTTGAATTTGAGTTCATGATTCAACCATAAAGATAAAAATGCAGATTATTAATAATAACAAGTTTAAGTTTATAGAGACACAATAAAAACAAAAACACTAAAGTTTCAATTGTTAAACTGTTTAAAATCATTTCAGAACTGAAGAATAAATCCAGGTTATTAATGATTTACATAAAATCATTTTGCTCAGTAAAAACAGTTTTAATGTCTTAATGATATAAAATCTGATCTTTAATCATTTTGATTCCCTCCTGGAGTTTTTATTTAAATATTTTTGTTTAAATTTTCAGACATTGTGATAAAAGTTTTAATCATCAAGAAGCAGAAAAAGTTTCAGGATGTTTTTGTTTCCTCAATAAAATAAAATATTTTCATATTTTATCATCATCGATGCTAAAACAACAGAAACAAAAAAACAAAATCACATTTAAAGAAGAAAAGATTTAAAACTCAACACTGTAAAAACCTGCAGATGATTTTTAACTTTAGACAGAAAAATGTTTAAATATAATAAAGTTTCTGTTCATTTAGATATAAATTAAAAAATATCCAAACATAAAACAATAGGAATAAAATCTGTTCTTTACTGACAGTGAAATATGACTGTAAGTTTCCAGTAATTATATTTCTGGGACATTTTATGAACCTGCAGTTTATGAAGCTCCAGGAATAAAAATAAATATATAAACATAAAAAGTTTCCATCCAGCCAAAGATTTTTATTTTAGTTCAAACTTTATGAAGACAGAAATGAAAACATGTAGGTTGAATATAAAGTTACAGTAAATCTTTAAGGTTTATGAAACTGTAAAACAATAATCAGATAATAATAATAATCAGATAATAATAATAATCAGCCGGGAGCCAAGTTGTTATAAATAAACTGATTTCTGGATCATTTTTCATTATTATTTTCTCCAGTTTTCTGTCGGCGCCTCATAAAGTAACTTCTGGGCTGCAGGAAATAATTGAACATTGTTTCTAACTGCTGCTGGGAGAACTGGGGGAACTGGGAGAACAAGAGGACCAAAAAGACTCTCAGTTTAAATATGAACTGGATTTAATTTAATAACCTTATTATTTGTTAAAACACAAAATAAATGATTTTAATACACTGTAAAAACTTAAATCAGATACATTGTTACGTTGCAGCGATGTGGTAAAATCAGTTTTGTTTGTTTATTCTTAACCATAAAGACAGAAATATTGTAAAATCCCAGCAGATTATTAATATCAGATTAAATCATGAAACTTTTATTTCAATTCTAACATTAAAATTTTTACAGTCAGATTTTCTTCTCTGCCTTTTGTCAAAAAATTAGGATTTAAAATAATTTCATAAATTATGACTTAATAAACCATTAAAATGTTCATCATATTTCACACAAATCTAATTATAATTTCACATTTTAAAGTTGTTTTGTTGCCACATTTAATTATAAATAAACTTAAAACTCAAACTGAAAACTTTTACATTAATGTTACTGGAGTGTGGAACACGTTAATATAATTATTATATTATTATAATTATAATAATAATAAGTATTATAATTATATTATTATTAATAATTATTATTATAGAAATTATAATAATAATTAATATTATAATTATTAATAATTATTAATAATTATTCAAATAGATTTGAAATGTTCTTCCTATTCATATGTATAATAATAATTATAACAATTATAATAATTATAATGTTTATTATAATTATTATTATTATTGTGAATATACAAATTATTATTATTTAAGTATGTTTATTAATTAATAACAAATCCTTCATATGATATAAAACATTTTGAAAGTTGCTCTCAAAAATAAATATTTTCTATTTTCATATTTTCACGTTTGTCTGTAAATGATTTTTTCATAATTTCTGATTCCTGATTTTTTCTAGGAAAATTAAAGTTTAGATGTTTTTTATCTTTAGGAATTTATTAATGTTTTAGAAAAACACAAAATAAACAATATTGAAATAAATGAAAAGGTTTTAAGGAGTCTTAAAACATCATTTAATTTAAGTTCAAAATAAAAGTTTTCACAAATTAATTTAGTTTTTTTATTATGTTTTTAGGTTTTGATCTTTTTCATGGTCAGAAAATGTATTTAGATAAAATGAACCAATCCAGGAAAAGTCTGGACAAAATGTTTCTGAATCTTTATATTTAATATCATTTTGCAGCGGTGTTTCTGGCTCAGGTGACTGTGACCTCTGACCTCTCAGGTGGTGGCCATCGACGTGGACATGGCGTTCTTCGAGCCCAAGATGAGGGACATCCTGGAGCAGAACTGCAGCAGCGACGACGACTGTAACTTCTTCGACTGCTGGTCCAGGTGTGAGCCGCAGCGCCGGCGCTGCAGCGCGCGGCGCAGGAACTCCAACCTGCAGGTGGGAACAAGCAGAACGATTTAAATCCATCAACTGATTCTGAGATTCAATTAAAATGAAGGATTCTCGGCTGCCAAAACCAATTTATGAAATTATCTTTATTATTTACGGCACTTTGAAACTTTAAGAATCATTTCAGTTCAAATGATTCATTTTAATTAGTAGTTAAAGAAAAATGATGAAACTTCTGAACATTTCAACACTAAAACCAGGATGAAAATGTTCTTTAAAAAATATGTTTGAGTTAAATATGTTTTATTGATGTATTTTAGAATAAAATATTTATTTTCTTCTGCTTATTGTGACTTTGAGATTGTTAAATATGGAGGAATAATTTGACTTTATATTGAAATAAATGTTATAATTATGCGTTATATAGCTGAAATATAATGTATAATTAAATATTAAATATATATTATTAATAATAATGTATGTTTAAGCACATTAAGAAGGAAAGCGCATTCGATCGTTTGCTGAGGCCTTTCGGTCTGAAAGGCCTCAGATCTTCATCACCATCATCATCATCATGGTGGTCGTCATGGCAGCAGGAGGTCAAACTGTCGTCAGGCTGCTGATCAAACGTCTCATGATACCAGATCTCTGCTTTCATCAGTCAGGTGACGACGGGAAGAGAAACGATGAAACCAGGAGAGAAAGATGAGAAGAAAAATAAAAGTTCAAATAAAAGTCAAATAATCTGCAGGATGAGATTTAAAGATAAATTATTGAAACAAAACTTGAATAAAGTTTTTAAACAGCTTTTTTATTTTATTTTTATAAGAAATAAAAGTTAAAAGCCGATAAATGAACTATAAAAAATATAAATCTGCATCTTTTATATTTGAACCAAAACAGTTTAAAGAAACAAACAAAGAGAAAAAGGAGAAAAACAAAACCAAGCTGAGCGACGAGCTGCTCTCCTATTGGCCGACGCTCCGCAGGTGTCTGCTCAGGTTGACCCCATGACCTCTGATGACCTGATGACCCCCCTCTGTCATCGTCTCTTTTCAGAAAGACGGTTTTGTTTTCCTGAAAGCTCAAATCGCCTCCAGATGATTCAGTCTGATCTACTTTTTACTTTTCGTTTCTTTTGTTTTATTGTCGACAGATTTTTTTATTTCTTATCGTTTGTTTTACACCAATCAGATCATTTTTCCTCCATTTTCCTGTTTTCCAGGTGATTTGTGAGAAAATATTCCGGCCCTGGTTTTCTCCAACTCTTCTCGGCGCGAAGGCAGGACTCCCGCTTCAGGTAGCAGAAATGATTCAATTCATGTTTTATTTCTTCCACTAATCAATAAAATGTATTTTATCATCTAAAGTTAAACCTTTACTAACATTCCAGCTAATTAATTAAGTCATTACTGAATGTGCAAAGTTTTCAGATGTGAATTGTTTGTTGAACATGTTTGAAATGAATCTGTAATATTTAAATATTCATATTTGTTCATATTTAATCTACCAGATTATAGATTATTTACAGTTTAATCTCTCCAATAAACCGCAGTTTTACCTCAGAGTCTGGAGTTTCAACACGGAACCAGTGATTATTTATTTCTGCCATTATTGAACATCAAGGTCAAATAATCAATAAAAGGTCAAACGTGCAATAAAAGTTATTTTTCCAGCTGTTTATAAAACATGTTTGGTCCCAAAATAAAAGCTTTGTTTTCATTGGTTTATTGTAAAACTCGATCTGAAATGTTCTTCCTGTCCTCATGTATTTTTGTATTATTGCAGGTTAATAAATCATATTAGCGCCACCTGCAGGTCACTGCTGGTTCCTGTTTCTTGTGATGATTCTTCGTTTCGTTCAGGTGGAGCTGCAGCGAGCCGTGCAGGACTGCTCCGAGACCGACGGCGGCGCCGACGACGAGGGCGGAGCCCGGCGGGTCCATCAGCGCCTGCTGGCCGTCCTCAGGGCCCTGCTGCAGGAGGAAGTGGCTCCTGAGGACAGGAAGTGGACAAAGGACGACACGGAGCGCGTCCACACGGCGCTGAACTTCTGACAGCAAAACGTCCTTCAGGAGGAGGGAGACCCAGAACCCGGCCACCAGATCGGAACCCGACCACCAGATCGGAACCCGACCACCAGATCGGAACCCGACCACCAGATCGGAACCCGGCCACCAGATCGGAACCCGACCACCAGATCGGAACCCGACCACCAGATCGGAACCCGACCACCAGATCGGAACCCGGCCACCAGATCGGAACCCGACCACCAGATCGGAACCGGCCACCAGATCGGAACCCGGCCACCAGATCGGAATCCGACCACCAGATCGGAACCGCCACCAGATCGGAATCCGGCCACCAGATCGGAATCCGACCACCAGATCGGAACCCAGCCACCAGATCGGAACCCGGCCACCAGATCGGAACCCGGTCGTGACTCCAGAACCAGTCAGATCTGATGCAGATGGAAAATCGTCTCCCATCTCTATAAAAGGATTATGATCTTCTGGAGTTTTTTCACCAACATGGAGGAACTTTTAGTTTAATCTGCAGAGAAAATCCAGATATTTTTGGTGGTTTGGAAACAAACGTAGTGAAATGGACCGGATCCCTGCGAATCAGAACCTGACGGGTTGGTCCTGCAGACTGTTAATAGACGGTTTGTAAAAACGGTTTTGATGAATCTTTGGACCAAACACCTCAAGTGTCTGAGATCCTCCAGGTTTGATTCTCCTTGAAGCAGAATTTGGTGACGTGGATCCGCTAGGCTCCGCCCCCTAATCTTCGCCTTCATCAGCAAGCCGGTAACCATGGCAACGGAAGGAAAGACAGTTAGTCTGGTTAGCTCCGGTTTGGCGACTCGTCACCAAGTTCTGCTCGTTAGTCTCAGTGAGATTTATTCTATTTTTCTCATTTAAGGAGAAAATAAACATTTTTAGCTTCTGCAAACTTAAAACGTTTCTTTGCTTAATGAACAGATTCGATGTTGAACATTTTTCTGTGTCCATAAAATATTAACATAAAGAAAAATTCAACTAAATTTCATCATAATGAATTAATTTCCTCATGAATTTGATGATATTTGTGTTTATTTGAAGGATGTTTGGCTGTAAATTTATAACAAGTTAATAAAAGAAACTAAAGTTTGTTTTAAAATAAAATAATCAGTTTGAAGTTGGATGAGTTTCATGTTAAAATAATTAAAATCATTTTATTTTGTTTTCATCTCCATCTGAAAATGTTTTTCTGGTTTTCTGTTCATTTTTTACTCTCTTGGTTGCAAATTGATTTAAAAACAGGAAGTTTCCCTCTGCTGTGAGAATAATGAATAAAATAAAACATTAAACTGATGAAAATCTGTTAAATTTGTCTGATTTTGCTGCAGATTTAATCTGATCACGTTTCTTCTGACTGGAGCTCGATTATTAATATTAATACTAATATTAATATTCCAGAGTCCTGATTCTGATGAGGAGGAGGGAGATGAAGATTTGAGGAGAGGAAACGTTCCCCCAAAATAAAACATCCAGAAGGAACAGAGACAGCAGCTCAGCTGTTAGAGGATCCCACAAATATTCATCCAATAAATATTGAAAACGTCATAAATCTGTTTTTTAATCAGGGTTTAAATTGTTGGACCTTTTAGAAACTGATTTAATGAATTTTACGTTTGAATCTAAAGTGGTGTAAATAATGATTGTTCTGATGGTGAATCAGTAACTTATTGTGACATAATGCTGGTCAGAACTGGAGCAGAAACGACACCATCTGTCTATGTGGGTGCTGGTTTGCTAGGTCTCCCACACGCAGACTTTTCTCACTTTCTCAATCAGGACACAAATATTAAACGTGCCTCTGGAGTCGCTGCCATGGCAACAGCGACCATCAGGTTTCTGGTTGACATCATTTCCAGCTTTTCTCTGGAACGGGTCGGTAAGGATTCATTCAGAACCGACTGGACCAGAAACCCAACCTCTGAGGCCTGGATTCGGCGCCGGCTCCCTGCGGAGCCGCTAATTGGAGCAGATCCATTAGAAACAGAGGAAAAACTGAGGCAGAACAGATGTGGGTCAGGTTCTGCTGAGGCTCCGAGAGGCTCAGCGGGTCAGGAAGGACCAGAGGGACCAGAACCAGAACCAGCTGGCTGGTCCGGGGTTCTGTCACTATAGAACCAAAGTCTGAGGAGAAACCAAGAAAACAAATTAGAAACACAAAAGTCCCAGAAACTCCTGAGAAGGAACCTGGTCTGGTCCATTAGACGGTTCTGTTGACCCATTTGATGTTAGAAAAACCAAGAAACCGAAGAAGAGCAACAAACCGGTGTTGCCATGGCAACTTCAGGTGTGGCGTCACCTGGAAACCTCCAGAGTCCATCTGGATCTGAGCCCAGCTTCAGGTCCAACAAGAACATTCAGAGAACCTCAGAACCGGGTCGGTTCTGGTTCTGATGGCTCTGGGTCGGTTCCTCTTTAGTTTCCCAGCAGAATAATTCTCCAGAGTTTCGTTTCTCGTCTGTTTTTCATTTTCTGTTTTGGAAATAAAAACTTAAGATTCATTAATATTCATGGAGCCTCAACTGCAGAAACCAGAGGGAATATTAGATGGTTCTGGACCCGGACCGCAGGAACCGCTCGCTCTGAGGGTGGCAGAGAGCGCCCCCTACGGGACAGTAGGAACCAGTAGGTCTGTTCTGGTCCCAGTAGGAACCAGTAGGTCTGTTCTGGTCCCAGTAGGAACCAGTAGGTCTGTTCTGGTCCCAGTAGACTCTGAGTGGAAACATTCCTGTCACTCTGGTTCTGATTCCTGCAGCAGTTTTCCTCTCTGGGCCCAAACAGAACCATCTGGTTCCACTTTGCTCTGTTGTTCCCAGTAGCCCCGCCCCCTTCTCACTGGTCATAAACCAGTTTAACTGGAGGAGACTGTGCTGCCACTAACCACAGCGTGTCGGTCCGGTTCCTCCTCTCTGCTCTAATTGACAAGAAGCTGATAGCAGAACAGCTCATTTCACAGCCAGCTGGTTCTGAGTTATGAACCCGCCGGGCCGGAACCGACCTGCAGCCCAGAGACGGGCCGGAACCGACCTGCAGCCCAGAGACGGGCCGGAACCGCCCACAGAGACGTTTACTGGAAACCGTTTATGTTCCAGTACGAACGAAAGAGAAATGAATTTATCTGCTTCTGGAAAAGAATCAGAACCGAATCAAGATTCTTTTGTTCTCCACAAAATCAAATCCTTCAGTTTGTCCTCCAGTAAAATGAAACATCCAGGAGTTCAGTTCTGGTTCTGACCCGGAAACACCTGGTTCTGTAAGATCCGTTCAGTTTATTAAATAAGTGCATAAAACAAGCTGAGCTTCAGATTAAAACTTCTGGGTGAACAAAACATTAAATATGTAGATTAATGTGTTTAAACATTAAACTACACAATATGTAGTTTATTGGACCCTGGTTCTCCTCTGAACAGAATCCTTTAAAATCTGCTTCTTCTCCTGTTTTTATGCAATAAATTGAACATTTTAAGACAAATTTTATGTTTCTGTGTATTTTTATGGGATGAACTGTAAATACACTGTTTTATTATTTTAACTTTTGGCTTTAAAGGGATAAAATATTTAGAAAATTCATCTAAAAATGTAACAGAAACATGTTAATATTCCACTGAACTGATGAAAAGCATTTATTAATAATAACTTGTCAGTGGGGGTCAGAGGTCACCTGGTTTTCTTCCCTCCAGCAGAATCAGACCAACATGATCCTTCAGGCTCTTTGTTACATAAACGTCTAAAGCAGCAGAACCAAGTGGGTCCGGGAAGCGGTCCAACTCCACTTCATGTTTACTCAGCCTCAGCTGAGCAGAGCAAAACCTGGAGCAGCTTCTGGTCTGAGGAGAAACCCGGACCCCGGACCGGATCCCGGACCCCGGACCGGATCCCGGACCGGCTGGGTTTCCTCCAGGTTTTCTTCCAATCAAACAGGATTCAGCAGATCATCAGGAATCCAGTCGGTTTTTCCAGGTTGATCATTTAGAATAACTGAAGTTTTCTGTCTGAAGCAGATCAATAATGTTCTCTGGTTCTTTTCCTTCATTTCCCGTCCAGAACCGGATGGTTTCCAGGTCTGGATTTGGTTCTGAATGGACCAAATCATTCGGGTCAGAACAAAGAGACCAGAACTCGTCTTGCTTTGTTTCCTTTAAACTTAGTTCATTTCCTGCTCGTGTCCAAAAAACACATTTTCTCAATCGCAGCGTCTCCATCAAAAACAAACTGAGATTAAAATCTCGTCAATAAGTTTGTTCACGTTTAAATCAACCTGCACCATCAACCTGCTGCCACTTCCTGTCGTCTTCTTCATCGTCTCCAGCAGTAGTAACATCTGGCTGTTGATAATTTGACTAATCTGATGCAAAAACTTTTAGTTTTTGTGAAATAAACAGAAACTAAATCCTCATCCTGGAGGAGAAACGTTTCTCTCATTCTGTCATTTTTCTCTCCCAGTTTAGAAAATCCTCCCAGCCTGAAAGCTGCTGGTTCCACTGGGATCAACAACGAAACGCTTCCAGTCAGAGCAACTGGAAATGACCCGGACCGGATCCGGACCCAAACAGGTTCTGACAGGTTCTGCTTTACAGACGGTTTCTCTCAGTTTCCCACAGTGGAGCTAATTTCCTGCAGAGACCTGTGACCTGCAGCAGGTCAGAGGTCAAACCAACTGTTGGTGTAGGGTTACAGCCGCCTCGGGTTCTGGACGGGCCCCAACAGGACCGCGCCACAAACGCTGCACAAACATCCAGTCCAAACTCGCTCAGCGGCTGAAACTGATGATAGAGGAGCAGAAACTGTTAGTGACAGGAAACGCATCACAACAAACCAAATCCTTCACCATGACATCACTTCCTGTCCTGGTTTCTCACAGCGTGGAGGGAACAAAACAAACGGAGCGCCTCATTACTTCACATGAAGAAGAACCCGACATTCCTCCTGATTAATGACAGTCATATTTCAGCTGCAGGCGGACGCAGGAACACAAAGGAAATATTTCCAGAGCGACTCATGATGAGTTATGGCTGCTGGGAAAATATTAATCATGTCAGATAAAAATGCCTTCGCCGCTTCTGAGCCAGAGGATTTCAGCAAGGAGGAGGAGGAGGAGGAGGAGGAGGAGGAGGAGGAGGAGGAGGAGGAGGAGGAGGAGGAGGAGAGAGGAGGAGGAGGAGGAGGAGGAGGAGGAGGAGGAGGAGGAGGAGGAGGGGAGGAGGAGGAAACGTGTTTCCCACAGAGAGACGGATCGTTTACGTCTGGATGATCAGAATCTAACCAGAAAATCTTCAGAAATGTTCATGTTTGTTTAAAACAGCCAGAAAGAAAAGCAGTTCTTACCAACAGAAACGTTTGTCTCGTCAGCAGAGGGACTGAGCTGCAAACCTCCAGCTGCTGGAAGCTTTTTACTCTTAAATAAAAATCAGGAGAACGAGACGATTTCTCTGCAGAGGAGAAACGGTTTAAATACAAACGTTTCTGGAAATTTAGAGCAAAGGTCAAAACTGTTCAGGTTTGTTTAATGAACTAAAATAAAAACTGATATTTTCTTGTTTGTTTCATTTATTGCATTTTTTTCTGGCCAGTTTCCAGTTTATTGAGTTTATCCAACAATTATGGACAAACTTTCAGTTAAGATAAAAACATCAGAATAAATAACAGAAAATGTTTTATCTAAATATTAATCAACATTTTAGACAAACCAGGATTAGTTAAACCACATACTTTTAATTTCTGTAATAAAATATTCTAATCTTAAATGTTTGAATTAAAATCATCATAATTACTAAAACTAAAGGTTTTAAAACAGCAGCTTATGAATTATTCGGCTTGTTTCTCTGAAGTTATTAATGAACTTTTCTATAATATTCTCATTTTTAGCTGTTCTGTTCTAATCCAGCAGATTAAATTACCTTTATTGAGCAGAAACAATCTGCTGTGACTCATCAGATGAAAACACTTTTATTATGAATAAAATCTGGGCTGTTTTAATAACCAGCAGCGTTTTGTTTTACTGTTGTGAGGATTCTGCATTAGAACCTGAACCCAACCCTTTCTCCGGTTCTGCCTGCAGTTTGCGGGTCGGTTCCGGATCTCTGCACAACCTCGGCTTCATGTTCTGTGATTTACGAGTTTGGATCGTGTCTCGGTGAAAACCCGACCGTTTCTCTGGTCGTAAATCTCTCGGCTCGTTTCTGTCCCCAAACAAAAGCGTCTTTGTTCTGGATGCGGGTCTGGACCGGCGCCGACCCGACCCGGTTCCCTCCGTCAGCGTTCGCTGTCTAGGTCGGAACCGACGGGTTCTCTGTGTCTGAAGAAAATCTTCAGTAGAAGATTCAGAGAATCTAGATTGTTTTAATCTAGGTGATTATTATTAATGTTTTTAATCAATAGTTTTATTACCGTTTCCACAGAGGGTCAGAACTTTACATACGGGTCCATCTCTCCGCAGGAAGTTGATTCTCCATCTGGAGCTTTTTGGATTCATCAGGAAGTTTTTACTGTTTTGAGTTTTTGTCCCTCCCTGGATGCCGTACTCACTTCATTCCTCAGTTTGTGATTCTTGGCTCTTGGTTCTGCTCTCTGGTTTCACCTGGTTCTCCTGACCATTAATCACCTCCCAGCAGCTGGAAACCAGCCAGTTTCAGATCCCACCATTATCCTCCATGTTTTATTGATTCCTAGCAGATGTTCTCCGGCTCCTGAAGTTTCTAATTATTCACACCAACACCACATTTCCTTTTTCCTGTCTGCTTTTGGTCCAACAGAACAAAACTTGAACATCAAGAACATTAGATTAGTTTACAGTTCAGTCGGTCAGCAGAACGATTCCTGTTAGATGTTTTCAGCTTGTTTTGTTTTTATTCTTGTTTAAAGAATCCAGAGTTTACAGTTAAATCTCAGAGCCGCTTCGATACAAGCCACGTTTTCAAACTAATATTTCAGCTGTCAGATTAAATCAAATTAATTCATATTATTGTAGAATCATGAACACAAAACAAGAAGCTGCAGTTTAAATATATAATAAATACAAAACATAAAAAACTTCCCAGAAAAGGATTTTTATAACTTCAAAAAGCAGAATATGTGATAAATTTACCTGAAACTAAAAAATTACTTTTTAAAATGTAACCAGAAAGTTTTCTGACAAGAACTTTTAAGCTCAATAAATATTTAAACAAATGCAAAAAAAAAAACATCCTGAACATTTAGCAGAACAATTAGCTTAAAAAACAGATTTTATAAAAACTAAAAGCTTTTTTTATTAAAGCTGAAAATGATAAAACTTGTTTAAATTTAAGAACATATGAATCTCCTGTTAAACATAAATATCAAACCTCCATTTCTTTTAATTAAAACAACACAAAATAAATAATAATCTTAAAAAATACCTTATTTTTAAAATAAACGCAATAACGAATATTTTCTTTTTAAATAATGCAATCAAAATATATGAAAGAGAAAAAAATTATAATTAAATTTTTTTTATACATTTCATTTTTTAATAAAAATAAATCTAGAATAAATAAATTAAATTAAAAATAAATCATATAATTGCCCTTTCTTAAATAAAACCAACTCAATCTTTCCAACAAGACAGCAGCATCTCTCTGCTGCTGGAGGATTTTACCGTTTTGTGATTGGCTGTGGAGCAGCGGCGCCGTCCAATCAGGGCTCAGGCTCGGCCAATCAGGGCTCAGGCTCGGCCAGGCAGCTCATCACCTTCATCATCAGCTCCTCCTTCCTCAGCTTGCAGCTCACAGGGATTCCTCTGTTCCTGAGCCACAGCAGCAGGGAGCGGCCGCTCAGCCCGGCCCACTGGGAGGGAGGGAGGTCATGAGGTCATCAGGCAGCGCTGACATCAGCGCTGACATCACACTGCAACCTAATGTTGATATTAACGATCGGCGAGCCGCCGCCGGATCGTCCATCACTGTCACTTTGGGATTAATAAAGTATTTTACATTTGTAGCCGCAGAGCAGAGGCCTTCTGTCGCTGTTCATCACTCGCAACACACTGCGATACCTCACCCTGAGGAGGCGAAGTGTTTAAAACCTGCAGTTTACTGGAGCTAACTGCGCTAAATGTTGTCAAAGTTAGCAGGAAAGCTAAGCTAAAGTTAGCGCTAATGTTCTGACTCTGGACAGAACCTCTGAGGTCCAGTTCACACAGCCGGGCTCCAGAATAAGAGCTGATTGGGTTTAACTGCTCTTTCATTTCAGTTTTTAAACCAGTTTGTTCTGCAGAACCAGGTCGGTCTGCAGAACCGGGTCGGCCTGCAGAACCGGGTCGGTCTGCAGAACCGGGTCAGTCCGCAGAACCGGGTCGGTCCGCAGAACCGGGTCGGTCCGTCTCACCTGGTTGCTTCTGGCCATTTTCTCCACGTCTGCCTCCAGAACTTTGGACCTGTTGGGTTTCTCTTTCAGCTCGAAGCCGACCATCTGGACAGAACCAAACAATCATCTTCAGGTTCTAACAAAATGATGCAATTAAACTCCTTCTAGAACCAGAACCAGAACTTATTGGACCGACCTTCCTGCTGCTGGCGGCGGTCTCCCTCTGATACCGGGTCGGTTCTGGTTTGGTGCTGCCTTCAGGCCCGGCCTCTCTGCTGGTCTTCATGATGGTTCTGGGCGCGATGCTTTCGGGTCCCGCTGCCTTCCAGCGGTCGGCGGCCCGTTCGGGTCGGACCGTCCCAGAGGTTCTGCTGGGTTTGGTTCTGGTTCTGGGTGGGATGATGACGGCTGCTTTCGCCTTGAACACCGGGCTGAGGCTGGAGATCCGGGTGACCCTGGCCCGACCCGACGGCGGGGAAACGGCGGCGCTCCGGCTTTTGGGGCGGCGGGCGAAGAGAGGAGGGAGCGGCGCAGCAGAGGAAGAGGAGGAGGAAGGTGTGGCCTGTGACCCAACAGGAAGCGGCAGGGTGAGTCTGCGTTTGTCCTCCGTTTCTCCGCTCAGCTGGTTCTGGACTCGCAGCAGAGCCAGGCTGAGCCGGCGGGTCGGGTCGCTGGTTCTGAAGATGGGAACCAGTTTGGGAGGCGGGTTCACTGGGACCGGACTGGGCTGAGGAAGAGGAGGGAGGGATGAAGCCGGCTGGAAGTGTTGGGAGAAAGAGGAAACGAACCGGGAGTGGTCCGACCGGCGCTGGTTCTGACTGGAGGACGGGTGGGCCGACCGGTCCTCTGCACGGCGCCACAGAGAGTTCCCAGATCTGCTTCCTGGAAGAGCGCCGCCCTGCTGGGAGAGGGGGACCCAGACGGGCGGGTCGGCCCGGCAGGATGGTGCAGGCTGGGACAGAACCGGCCCGGTGGTCAGGTTGACCTGGTTCTGGTCCGAACTCAGATCCTGAGGAAGGAAACGATATCAAACCTTCATGGAATCAGCATCACATCTGATTCAGCCTGAAAACAGCCAATAGGATCTCAGCAGGGCTGGTTCATGTTCCTCTGAGAGGAAACTATTAGGAGTGCTTTGGTACCACCTGGTGGCCGTAGTGTGAACTACACCTGGTTCCGTAAATAATCTTTAACAGGTTGTTCATGTTTTCTGCATATGATGATATATTATCATAGAAGATGGAACCAAAATCCAAAAAGTTATTTCTGATTTTGGGTTGAAGGTTTCTAGACAAGTTAGAAACAGAAATGAGTAAAACTAGAAAGAAGAAGAAATATGTACAATTTATGTATAATTCTAGAAAAAGTTTAATTGTACTTTGATTGTGGAGCTCTGAATAACAGGATTACTTCAGATTACTACAATGATAACTAAATAAATACATACTAGGGCTATACAATATACCGTCACTGTTAGCTGTATTTTAAAAACCATAGTGATGAAAATAAAATGGCTGCTCGATAATAATTCAATACCAATAGAAGCATCAATAAAATAATCAACATACTGAGAATGAAGTGTGTTTCGTTCCCTCAGTGCCTGATGTGTCTGATTAGCATCACAGCTAAATTTACACTGATGGTGGACCCAATGTTTACATTTATTACCTCTAATTAACATTTCAATGAGAATGTTCTAATGTTTCTAATCATGAATTTATTCTGAGGCTTTCAGACGTTTTAATGGAGACGGAGGTGAAAATGTTGTGACCTTTGACCTTGTTCCACATAGAATAAATATTTCCTAAATGTTGCTGTTTTCCAAAACATCTGGTTGCTGCAATCATCAGAGCTGAGGTCTGTGGAGGTGGTTCTGGACGGTACCGGGTCGATACCGGCACCGCCCAGATACAGAGAAAACAGACATTTAAATGTAACTAGAGGCGACAGAGACTCTGCAAATAATTTAACAGAGAAATAGGAAGAGAAATATAACAATAATCTGATAAGAAATAATAGTAAAGTTGATTTTTAACTGCCTGATTTTAATGAGGACAAAAGGAAAAGTGAAATCATTTCTTCCGCTCAGCTTCACCTTCCAGGCTGAAAACCAGCAGAAATTTCCACCTTTGAAGTGTGAGAATGAAACGTCTGAGCTCAGACGGAGCTGGGCTGAGCCGCATGAATATTTTAGCCCGACTCCGTGGGAGCTGAACGCGTCTCTGCAGAGTTTCCGACGGCCTTTTCCCTCCTCTAACACTCTGGATGAAGGATGGCTTTAATTTCAGCAGCTTTGATGCTCAACCTGCAGGAAGATCTGCAGCTGCTTTACGGCGCCTGGCTGCTGCTGAGAAACGCTTTTATTACGGCGCAGAAAGAAGAATATTCTGCATTAAAATGAGGATTCAGTCAGTTCTTCAGCAAACCTCATGAGGAGAAGCTCCTTTCGCTCCACTGACGTCAGGAACGTTAATTCATGAGCTGCAGAGGAAGAAGCTTCGCTGCTCTGAGGCTGTTAAACTGTCTGAAGGTTTTATTGGCTGGAAACGCGCGAATAATCGCATTTCCTGCAGCTTCACGCTCAGCAGGGAGGATACAGGAAGCTACAGGAACAGCTGGGAAATAAAACCACTTCTATTCTCACGGTCAGGAGACACTACCTCCTTTTATTTACATCATAAACATTCAGATTAATAAATTACTGAAATAAGGAAATTATTTCTCCTGTTTTGTTTCCTTGCTTTACTTCCACAAGGGGGCAGTAAAGCAACAGCTGCGCTAAACTGCAATCGTTTTCACCCAGAACAATTAGAGGATGCATCATTTATCTTTTTTATGTCACTTTCATAGGATGATTATTCCTGTTTGCTAGAGAGAGTGTTATTGATCATCATTGTTGTTGCTTATTTTACGATAAACTCTCAGCTGTTGCTGTTTTTGCAGTTTGAAAGTTATTTATTTTGTGTTTGTCTTGTTTTCTCACGTCGTCTCCTTCCTCTCCTCCTATTGGCTGCTGCTTGAGCAGCTGTGAGCGCGCTCAGTAGGCTGACAAACAGGAAGAACCTCCTGAATTAGTTTACTGTTGTTTACTGGGGGAAAATAACTTTATGTGTAACTGAACTGAGCAGCCTGCAGCTCCTACCTGCATGCAGGCAGCGGTGGTCCGGCCGGCCGCGGGGTAACTGGGTTTACTGGTCAGACGGGTCGGGAAGCCGCACACGCTCTGAAGCCGCTCTCTGCTGTCGGCCAGGAAGCGGGCCAGCGCCCCCTGCAGGTCGCCCCGGGGGCAGCGCTGCACGGGCTGCAGGCGGATGCAGCTGAGAGGGTAACTGAGCGGCGGGAGTGAAGGGACAACGTTTGGTACCAAAACAGAAATAATAATAATAATAATAATAATAATGACAGTAATAAAGTGCTTTAATAACCAGTGATATCTAGTTCAGGTTTCTATGCTCTGCTGCTCTGTGCAGCTTCTATGCAGAGGATCTACGTTTGGATACGTGAAGAGTTTCTCTCCCACCGGCCTGAAGTAGACGCTGCAGTAGACTCCGCCCCCCTCCAGGTCCGGCAGCCGGTAGCCGTACTGGGAATCAAACCAACAACCACTTCAGACCAGTCTGGGTTCCACAGAAAGGCAGAGCGAGGTTCCGACAGTGCGGGCCGGGTCGGGCGGTACCAGGCGGTTCCAGTGGTTCCGAAGGTCTCCATAGGTCCTGAAGAGTCCATCTCTGGGCAGCTGGCGGCTGATGCTGATGATCTGACCCTTCTTCATGCTGCACAGAAAAACAGCCATGAACTCACAGAGCAGCGGCTCCACCTGCTGGCCAGATGATCACATTACATCAGCAGGACGGAAATTCATCAGTTTGGAGTTTAAAAACAGAAACGATTCAAGATTTTAGTCAATAAATCAGGATTTCTGTTAATATTCTCATTGATCCTCATGATGAAGTGATTAGTTTCTGATTGATCCTCATGATGAAGTGATTAGTTTCTGATTGATCCTCATATTAAAGTGATTAGTTTCTGATTGATCCTCATATTAAAGTGATTAGTTTCTGATTGATCCTCATATTAAAGTGATTAGTTTCTAGTCCTGACGCCCCGTCAGGTCCAGTACTGTCCACCGGGTGGCGCCGGCCCACCTGGGCAGGACGTGGCACCAGACGGGCCCCCCAGTGGAGGACGGGTCCAGGATGAAGTCCGGGTCGCTGCAGAACCTCTGTAGGATCTGCGCCGGCAGCCCGAGGTCGTCCAGCTGAGGCAGAGACACAGACAGGTTCTGGTTCTGGTTCCGGTCGGCCCGCTGCCCCCCTCAGGGCCTCCTACCGTGGGCGGCGGCGTTCTCACGGCGCTGGCTTCGATGCTGAGGCTCAGCCGACCGCCGCTGGTGTTCATCTCCAGACCTGAACCAGAACCGGAACCAGAACCGTTAGCTTTACCGGGTCGGCAGAACCCGATGCTGCAGAGGAACAGGAAGCAGGACGTACTGACGGCGCTGAGCGTCCCCCGCTGGGTCAGGAAGTCTGCCCCTGCAAACAGGACCAGGCCAACCCATTTAAGCAAACTTTAAGAGTTTTGATTATTGATCCATAATTTTTCTGAGCGGCTTCCAGACTGGATCTGGTACCGGAACCAGCCTGACCCAATATGCTCTCTGTTGTCATGGAGACGCTTGAACAATGGCATGGCTAGCTTTAGCTTTAGCCTAAGAAACCGCTAATGTTAATAGTCTTAAACATTATTTTTAGTTTATTCCATATTAATTATATTTATTCTATTTGCTTTAAATATTGATCTAATTGATCTGCAGATTGTTTATTTATCTATTTAATGTTTAAATGTTAATGTTTTATCATCGTCATCATTTTATAATAAAATTCTAATTAGTTTAATTAGTTATTTATACTTTTAGCATGTTTTAGATTCTTCTTTTATTTTGATTTAAATTTACTTATTTATGTTTTTATTTTGATACATTTACAATAACAAATACATTTATTTTTATTTAAATATACACATTTATTTTTTAAATAAATGAAATTTGACAAAACTATACTGTCAAGAAATAAACTTGATATGAATAATTATTTATTTATCAAAATAAATAAATAATTTTCTGTTTCAATAGAAAATTTCAATCTTCTGGCAGGAAACTGATATAAATGTAAATATCATGATATGAAAGATGAATTCCTGACGTTTGGCTTTATCCTCGTGGCGTTTCAGGGCTGAAGCGGATTGGTTGAACCCTGAGGGGGCGTGGCCTGCTCTGCCTACCTGAGATCAGGTAAAGTCCTGCTTTGTTCCAGCTGGGAGCCAAACGGCTGATCAGAGAGTAAGAGAGGCAGCACTGGAGGTCGCCTGGAAACGCCGTGTGAGGACCGCCCAGCTGCACACACACACACACACACACACACAAACACACACACATAAACACACACACAGATAAACACACACACACACACACAGATAAACACACAAACACACACACAGATAAACACACCCACACACATAAACACACACAGATAAACACACAAACACAGATAAACACACACACACACACACAGATAAACACACACACACAGATAAACACACACACACAGATAAACACACACACACACACACAGATAAACACACACACACAGATAAACACACACAAACACAAACACAAACACACCCACACACATAAACACACACAGTCAGGTGACCCCTGCTGGCTGCAGACAGTAACTACATCAGTCTGATCTCACCTGCAGACGGTTTCTGATGGCAAAGGCCTGAAGGACGCCGCGCTGCAGGAAGTGGACCTGACAGGGAGACACGGGTCAACAAGCAACACAGCAACATGAAGCGGCAACATGCACCGGCAACATGCAGCGGCAACATGAAGCGGCAACATGCAGCGGCAACATGAAGCAGCAACATGAAGCGGCAACATGCAGCGGCAACATGAAGCAGCAACATGCAGCGGCAACATGAAGCGGCAACATGAAGCGGCAACATGAAGCAGCAACATGAAGCGGCAACATGCAGCGGCAACATGAAGCAGCAACATGAAGCGGCAACATGCAGCGGCAACATGAAGCGGCAACATGCAGCGGCAACATGAAGCGGCAACATGCAGCGGCAACATGCAGCGGCAACATGCAGCGGCAACATGAAGCAGCAACTTGCTCTGACTGCATCAGAAGTTGGACACAGGGAGGATAAAAAGCTTCGCACTGAGCCAACATGTCCAGCAGACCTTCACAGGGTCGTTCTGAAGGCTGTTTAACCCCCCGGTTTCCTGCAGAACTTTCACTGACCGCCTCTGAAGAGGACAGAACCGACTGGACTGAACGGGTCAGACTGCTGCAGGAGATTTGTTCGGTTAGTTTGGGTTTCCCTTCATCAACAGCTGGTTTTACTTTCTAGAAACAAAGTTAAAGAGGAGAAACTAAAGTCTTTGAAATGTGAACTTTCCCTAATCATTTTTGAATCAGTTCAATGCGATGATTTCTACAATCGTTTTCTGTTTTCAGTCACAGAGTGGCGAGCTGCAGCTGCTGCAGCGGCGCATGCAGGTAGCGTGTGAGCAGACAGGGTGGCGTGCAAAGTTTCCACGACAACCATCCATGTTCCTGTCAGCCTCACAATGTCTCAATCTCCAGATCTGTGCAACAGGAAGTTTCCTGCTGCAGCAGGACACGGCCTGAAGTTTACATCTTCATTCATCTCAGTTATTTATTTACATGATCATAATCCTTAGTCTATTACCTACATATTATCTAATATATATTGTCATTATTTAGTAATATTAATAGTAATATTTTATTGGATTTTCAAAATTATTAGTTGTAGTTTTATGATGGAAGTTATTTAGTTATTACCATTATTATATATATTTTTTTATTATCTTTACAGTTTTTTATGCTATTCAACTTCAATATTCAGCTCAAATTATTTACATTTAGACCAAATTATGTCCGATCTGAGTGAGTAGGTTACCAAACTTCCATCCATTTTCTAACATGTTTAACATTATAGTGCTGCTAATTAAAGCCAATAAACGGTGCAGTGAGTCTTACAGACATGACTGCAGTGACGTCAGTGATGGAGTCCAGAGCAGGACAGGCCAGGACGTCCGAGTACAGCAGCACCAGGTCCCTGTGGAGACAACATGGCGGACAACATGGCGGACATCCTCAGCTTCAGGTGATGTTTCCGGTGTTTACCTGCAGGTCCTGATCTGATTGGTTCTGGGCTCCTGCTGCTCTTCCTCCTGCGGACTCAGCGTGACGCAAACCAACTGCGTCAGATCCGGAAGTCCGAGAAAGAACAACGACTTGGGCCCGACGGCGCTCATCCTGCTGAAGCCACACTTATTGCATAAACTCTGCTTTTAATTCCAATTATAACTTCTAAAATAGATGGATTACAACCTCTGTATTGTAAAACCGAAAGCTTGTGTCAAAATTAAAACTTTTTAGTGGCAGAAACTGAATAAAAGATGCTGCAAAGACATTAGCAAAAACAACCACGGTGGGATTATGATAACAATAAAACATTATGACACATTTATGACTAAACACGCAGTAAGAAAAACACCAGTTAAAGTGATATTAGGTTAAAAGTCTGAAAGCTTTTCCTCACCTCTTGACTCCTGAACTGGTTAAATCAGCTGGGTTCAGTTTAGCCTCGAGTTTTCTGTTTAAAATAGTACATTTATATATACTCTTTAAGGTTTACACATTTATCTTCTATAAAAACTACTAAATTCAAAGCAGTAGTCCAGAATATATGAAAATTATTCCAATTTGGTTAAAAATCTCTAAAACCTTCGATTGAAACAAAGATGGGTAAAACAAAGGACGAGTCTTCACTCATTATTTCATCTATTGTGACTTTTTTTGTTTTTAGTTCAGGTTATTTTCTATAAATCCGCTCAAATATATTAAAGAGATGATCCTGTATTCCTCTATAACATTTACTTACATCCATGTGGCTGTTGTCAGTATTTTAGCTAAGTCTGGTTGATTTTCTCTTTGACCACAATGTAGAAAATCTTTGTGATATAGACCAGCTTTGTGTTTGTGGGGCGCGTGTTTCCCGCCGGAGACTTCCAGAAGTTAAATCAAAGCTGGTCTGTTGGACAGGAAGCTCTGCTGTTAACAGTTTAGAAGCTCCTAATGTCCAGAGGAAATCCACATTAAAGCAGCCCTCTGGCAGCATCAGTGGGTAACGCAACACGCATTACGTGAGGTGCGTGAGATAAGCCAATCCTTGCGTGAGAACTGGTTTCCTTGAAAACTGTTGAACTTTGGTGAACTTTCGCCTGCTTTGCCCCAAAGTCTTCGCCCACAGCTGGGCGATGACTGGTGTCTGGTGAGAACCAATCAGCGACTCGCTTTGTTAACGATATGGAAGTGGAAAGCCAATGAGAGTACTAGAATAACTTTAAGGGCGGTACCAACCGTGCAAGGTTCTGCTTAGTGCCTTGAAGTAGCCTTACTTAAACAGAGTCGGACCGGAAGTAGACCTATTCTTTCAAAAATAAAATCTCAACATTTATTAACTGGGTCAGTAGTCCGCACCTAATTATTTACTAAATGGACAAATATACATCCGTTTGGTTTTAATATATAACATTTACTCAGCTACATCAACACCCAACTGTAAAAAAACTGATTAAAATCTGAAAAAAGGGAATAATAGACTAAGGATAACCCCAAAATATTTCCTAATAATCACCATTCATTCATGAACGGATGACGGGGGGGGGGGGGGGGGGGGGGGGGTTTGCTCAGGGCGCCAAACAGGCCAGGACCGCTTCTGGCTTCTCAGGACACTCAGAGACACTTTACAGTAAAAGCAACACATTTTAATTGTATTTTATTTTCATCTATTTGTTTATCTTTTTATTAATCTTTTTATTTATTCCTCTTTGAGAACTTTTTAATTTTGAGTTGATTTATTTAATATTTAAATACCTTCATAAATATGTACAGTTGTTTGCTTAAAGCACTAATTTGTAAGTTTAGAAGCCTAATTAGGTCATTTTTGTTAGCTGTATTGCGTTATTTTTATTTTTTTAAATTGAGCATAACCGTATATATTTACTTATTTGTGTAATCAAAATATCTTAATTTTAATTTTGTTTTTATTTACATTTTTCACAATTGCAGCAATTTTATGTAATTATTTTAGTTCTTGTTTTCTTTTTTTACTTTTATTATATTTGATATACTAACGCCTAAACTAACTTGTCAGCTTTATTTTGAAAGCTCCAGCCGGAAGTGGTGCTCCCGCGAGCTCATCTTGGTCGTTGATAAGTGCTGAGCGCTGGGAGTTGGAGCGGAGAGTCTCTGGGGTAAATGTCGGAGAGTTTGTGCGGAGCCACGGTCGGACTCTCCCCGGTATTACATAACCTCAGTCCGGCCCAGTAGCTCCTTCCGGTTCTCCTCCGAACCGCCGGACCCAGGAGCGGCAGAGATGGGAGAGAAGCAGGAGAAAAGCCCCGAAGGAGTGAAGTACTTTAGGCTGTCAGAGATCGAGGAGCAGAACTCCTTCAAGTCCACCTGGATCATCATCCACAACAAGGTCTATGACGTCACCAAGTTCCTGGACGAGGTGAGGAAAGTTCTGCTTCTGGTTCCGATCACCAGCCGGATCTTTTCCTCGGTTTGCTGCTTCAGATCAGATTTTATCAGGATTAAATCTGAGCCTGACAGGGCCGTAGCTCGGGATTCCGGATTTGGGGGCCCGGGGCCCCTATGGCCACCAATTATAAAGTTTCATATTCAATCACTGATTTTTGGTTATTATGTGTTTATTGTTTTCTGTAGTTAGAGAAATATGAGCTCCACATTTCTGCCAGACTTGGTGAAGCCGTTTAAAAAGCAGCTTGTTAAAACTACTGAGTCTTTGCTGCCATAGATTCATCATTTCAAATATTTTTCTTTATTTTGTTCATGTTGAGTTTAATTTTTTCACATATTTTTAGTTTAACTTCATCTTTCACCTGTAAACTAGCCGTTAAGGCCTCTTAACTCTTAAAAATAATAAATGCTGTTATTAAATTTAAACAATCTTTACTTCAATTTACTTTACTTTCAATTTCTTTATAAATAAGTATAAAGTGAATCTTTTTTAAATAAGTACTTCCTGTGCCTGACAGGAAGTACATGAGAAAGGTAACCGTGTTGGCCGACCGACTCGGTCCTGTAGATGTCAGAACCTGATCGACTTCTTCCATGTCCGAATGTAGAAACACAACTTTACTTTAGTTAGGACGCTTGGTTCATTAGTTTATTATAAAATAGTTTATAGATCGACTCAAACCTCCAATCAGAGGATTGATCATTAAAAAACTCAGAAGAATCAAAACAACTCCTGAATAAACTGTTAAAATAACAACATCTCACTTACTGCAGTCGTCTCCATGGTAACCAGCTGTTGGTCCCGTCAGCCAATAGGATTGCAGATTTAATTAGCATAAACCAACCGCAGCTCTTCTTCTGCTGTCCGCTAATGGCTCCGTGGTCTCCATGGTAACCATCTATCAGGTCAGAGGCCATTTATGAACTGATATTTGCTCCTGCAGGAACTTTCACACAGAACCGGCCCGGTTGGACTTTTGTCCCGCTGTCTGTCAGAGGACAGGCTGCACAGAGGTGAGGCGGTGGGCGTGTCCTCCAGGGAGCGTCGGCGCGGCCAGCCAATCAGGACGCTCGGTCCGGGCTCCCTCTGAACCGGTTCTGATGAGGCCCGGCTCGTTGTCTCTGCTGCAGACTGTAAATCATTGGCAGGGCGATCCGGCAGACTGGATCAGGGACGAGAGATAAGAGGGAAAAACGCAGAGTCAGCAGAACACACACACAAAGGACCAGAACCAGAACCTGGGACCAGAACCTAGAACCGATCCAGAACCGGTCCCTGAAGGTCTTCCAGAGGATTTTCATCTGGATTTTGTTCTGCTGGTCAAACGTTTTATTTGTTCAGCCATTTTGAATCTTTCTGTTATATCAACACAGTTTGTTCAGTTTATTAAAATTATTAATAAAGTTTATTAAAGTTATTTACCTGAAACATCCATCAGAACCATCAGAACCATCAGAACCATCATCCTGAGCTCAACACAGAAACAGTTTAAGAAAAAACATCAGATTATTGTTTGTTTCATTAAATGTTTTATTTATCTTTGTGCTGATAAAGGAGAGAATTTAAAATATTTATTATGGGAGAAAATTATTTTAGACTTGGTGCCTTTACTGGTGAACAGAATATTTTACACTGTAAAACATTTTTATTAGGATAAGAAAATGAAACAAAATGGAATTAAAATTCTTAAAGTTTTTAAAAGTAGGCAATAATAAACTTTGCTTCAGCCTATTTATTTATTGGTAAACTGCAGGTTATTTATTGTTTTTTTCTTTCTTGTTTCTTGTGATTGATGTGGACAACTTACTAAAATAAAATGATTGATTGATTGAAAAAGTAACAACTGATAAACCATAAACAGGTTTCATAGAATCTGATCTAATTCCCTCCTCATGATACCGGGTCGTTTCGGGTCGTTTCGATGAGAAATCTCTAAAACTGACATTTATAAAATAAAACGTTATAATTGATGATTATTGCTCACATTTTCAATAACTAAATAACTGAAACTGAGCTGAAAATCAGACATTCTCCAGGAAAGCAGATGATCAGGGGTTTCCATGACAACCAGAGCGTCCTGGTTCCGGTTCTGACGGCGTGTCCGTGTCCGCAGCATCCCGGAGGTGAGGAGGTTCTGAGGGAGCAGGCGGGGGGCAACGCCACGGAGAGCTTCGAGGACGTCGGCCATTCCACCGACGCCAGGGAGATGGCCGCCAGCATGGTGATCGGAGAGCTGCACCCGGTCAGTGCGGGGTCGTCGCCATGGCGACGCCGACACAGAGACACTAACCTTACTGTCCACCATGACGCCTCTCACTAACTGTCTGTCTGCAGGACGACCGGCACAAGATCTCCAAGCCTGTGGTGAGTCAGCAGAGTCAGGGGCATCATGGGAAATGTAGGCCACAGTGGTTGGATGAGGAGCAGGAAACACCACACAGGAAGAGGATGATGATGTTGAACTCTGACCTTTCTCATCACTTCTCTTGTTTGTGTTGGACAGGAAACGCTGGTTTCCACGGCGAAGGAGGACGGCAGGTAAACATTCGCATCAGGGGCCACCAGAGACCACTGGGGGCCTCTGGGACCATTGGGGGCCTCCAGGGGACGCTGGGGGCCTCCGGGGGTCTCCAGGGCTTCTGGGGCCTCCAGGGCCCACCAGAGACCACTAGGGGCCACTGAGGGCCATTGGGGGCTACTAAGGGCCACCAGGGGCTTCTTAGGCCATCGAGGGCCTCCAGGGGCCTCCGGGGCCTCCGGGGCCAGTCGGTTTCCGTCTCGGTGGTTTAGTGTCTCCTGCTCCTCTCTTGCAGCTGGTGGTCCAATCTGATCATCCCCACTCTGGCAGCCGGCATCGTGACTCTGATGTACCGCATCTACACCACCGACAGCATGTGACATCATCGCCTGAGCGCTTTGATGTCATCATCCGCGGCGCCGGTGGCTCCTGCTAGCGTAGAGCGGCGGTTCTAGAGCGGACGACTGGCTGCTGTGGACCAACAGCATCACATTCCCTCGGTCTGATCTAGGATCCACGGCTCTATGCTGCATCGCCATGGCAACTCTGAAATAACCAGAATGTAACCAGCCAATCACATGACTCTGTCCCAATGAAGTCCATAATGGCGGGCATTTCCAATCCAGATGTTCTGCAGAACCTCTTGATCTTACACTATATGTTTAATTTGTTTTTATATCTTTATAACTGGATGTGAACCAGTTCCTGTCAGCAGCAGCTGATGTTGGTCCAATCTGGTCACCGCTTGACTCTCATGGGTTCCAGTTGGCTCCAGTTTGGCTCTGGTTGGTTCTGGTGACCTCAGTCTGAAGGGTGGGTGAAACCCGACCAGCGGTGTTCCTCACCAGAACCGGCTTCCCGCCTCGTTCTGCACCAATAAAACTCTTAAACTGAACTGATGAAATTCTAATTTTATTTTGATGGAAAAAGTTTCAATTTGTGTTTAAAACCTGAGAATCTCTCCTCCGTCCAGCAGGTGGCGCCCTTCAGACTGAACCGTTTTCCATAACTTCTGGTCGATCTGGACCTGTCCAGGTTCTGTCAGAACCAGAACCAGAACTCAGTGATTCTGTATGAGTGCAGCGGCTTTCTAATGTAATAAAGTGATTGAGACGTTGCTGCTGCGGGCTTTTATTCTGAAATTACTCCAGGTTATTCTGGGATGGCTGGTTCTGGAGCCATCAGACGAATGCAGCTCTGCAGCGCCGCCCTGTGGCCGGTCAGTGTAACAGGAACAATCAGATCCAAATGAAAGAATTAAACCCAGAACTTAAATATCAACCAATCAGCCGGAGGTGGGCCGTCTGTTGCCGGGAAGATTACAGAAAGGAGACTGAAGAAACAAATCTGATATATTTTATTATATTAAACCAGTAACAAACTGGGACGTTTTGATGGACGGCTGTTGATGCATAAAGCTGTAAATATGGGGGATCAAATGAAGGTTCAGGGGCCTTCTTATGGTCCTCTGAATGATTTTCTCTGGCCCCCAACTGGAGTTCTAGAGTGTAATTAAAGTTAATGTGGCTGAAAGTTCAGATTTTAGAATAAAATAAAAATGGGTTGAACAGAAATCGTAACCCAGTTTCTGAGGTTCATCTTCATCTAGAAGCAGAAACATAAAGTTAAATTCAAACAGCAAAAGTTTTTAAAAATGAGGCTCAGAAAATAAGAAACCCTGAAGAATCAGGAAACTCAGTTTATTTTTTATTTTGGGATCTGAAATAATTCTCTATGTAAATCTGATTTAATTTATTACAATAACATAGAGCTGATTTTAGTTTATTATTTTAAGAGAAAAATAAAATACATGTCAATTTTCATGTTGGCATTGTATTTAAAATAATTGTTGAGCAATTGTTTTCAACTTCATGACAAAAAGTTTGGACTGAAATAAAGCTAAAAATAAAAACAGAAATGCTGCCGCCTGGTGGCAGAAAGTGGTAATCAGTAAATCTGGGACATAATTAGAGGTTTTTAAGTTCCTCCACTTCCGGTCCCCTGGGGGAATAAATACAATGTGACACAGGACTCCAATTAGAAATTCTTCAAAATCGGAAAGAAAAGGAAACAGGAAGCAGGTTTGCTTTAGAAAGAACTAAAGCAATGTACTTAAGTAAAAGCACAGAGACAAAATGTACTCTAGTAAAAGTAAAAGTACCACATTAACATTTTTACTGGAGTAAAAGTAAAAACATATTGGCTTTTAAAAGTACGTAAGTATTAGAAGTACTTGCTGAATGCATCATCTAATCGTTAATAAATATTAATAGTATCTATTTAATTTAATTTTAATACATCAGTAATGTGCCAGTTTAATGAACAATGATAGATGTTATTGTCTTTACTCTCTGTGACACTTTATGATTCTCTGCATCATAATTTCAGGGATAGAAACATCTCATCTCCTGTCCTAACAGCATCAACTTCACTTTTTTTACCTCTAGTGGCTTTTATTTTGAAAGAAATCCAACAGTACAGAAGGAGGACATGCAGCCCAGGAGCGACGAGGCAGTGCAACTGCATCTAACCTGAGACCAGGACCAGCATCCAGCGCTACACGACACAATAACATTAAGTTGCTTCTCAAATTGATCTGAAAATCCACATTCCCACAAAAACACCTAGATGTTAAATACATTTAATCAGTACCACTATCATTACAAACTCTTCATTCTGCTTTGCTTCCACATCTGAGCCACAATCCACAGGTCTCCTGCCATCCCTGGAACATAACGCCCTGGGCGGTTGCCCATGTCAGAAACCACAACTGTCTGCACCATTAAACATTCAGTCATTAAGACAATTAATTATTTATTATTATGAATTAACGGTAAACAAAGCTCAGCTATGAACCCTGACCAATAGCAACAAGCCAGAAGGAACCAATCAGAAGGAACCAATCAGGAGGAACCAATCAGAAGGAACCAATCAGGAGGAACCAATCAGAAGGAACCAATCAGAAGGAACCAATCAGAAGGAACCAATCAGGAGGAACCAATCAGAAGGAACCAATCAGAAGGAACCAATCAGAAGGAACCAATCAGGAGGAACCAATCAGAAGGAACCAATCAGAAGGAACCATCAGGAGGAACCAATCAGAAGGAACCGATCAGGAGGAACCCATCAGAAGGAACCAATCAGGAGGAACCAATCAGAAGGAACCAATCAGGAGGAACCAATCAGAAGGAACCAATCAGAAGGAACCAATCAGAAGGAACAATCAGAAGGAACCATCAGGAGGAACCAATCAGAAGGAACATCAGAAGGAACAATCAGAAGGATCCGATCAGGAGAACCAATCAGAAGGAACAATCAGAGGAACCAATCAGAAGGAACCAATCAGAGAACCAATCAGAAGGAACCAATCAGAAGGAACCAATCAGGAGGAACCAATCAGAAGGAACCAATCAGGAGGAACCAATCAGAAGGAACAATCAGAAGGACACTAATCAGAAGGAACCAATCAGGAGGAACCAATCAGGAGGAACCAATCAGAAGGAACCAATCAGAAGGAACCAATCAGGAGGAACCAATCAGAAGGAACCAATCAGAAGGAACCAATCAGAAGGAACCAATCAGAAGGAACCAATCAGGAGGAACCAATCAGAAGGAACCAATCAGGAGGAACCAATCAGAAGGAACCAATCAGAAGGAACCAATCAGGAGGAACCAATCAGAAGGAACCAATCAGAAGGAACCAATCAGGAGGAACCAATCAGAAGGAACCAATCAGGAGGAACCAATCAGGAGGAACCAATCAGAAGGAACCAATCAGGAGGAACCAATCAGAAGGAACCAATCAGGAGGAACCAATCAGAAGGAACCAATCAGAAGGACCATGACTGATCTGGAGGAACTCGACGGTTTTATAGTAGAACGTATCTATCATTAAATCTCCTTCCCACCACTGAGAAAGTACAAAGATTTTCACATTTACAGCCAGAACCAACCTGAACCAGAACCGGATCAGAACCGGACCAGTACCGGACCAGAACACGAGCTCTTCCTCCAGTCAGTGATGATGATGATGAAGGTCAGAAAAATCACTGGAAAAGAATATTTAAAAATGTTAGAAAAATGTAATAATCAGGATATTTATTAAAATGAAAGGTTGATTTTCACAAACTTGCTTTGCTTTGTGTTTATGTTCCTACAGTAAATGATCAATTTCACAGCTTTTTAAAATCATTTTATAAATTCATAAAACTTCCAGACATTTTACTGAAGTAAAAGATGTTTCTGGTTTTTATTGAACATTAATAACTGATCAGAGTTCAATAATAAACCAACAAGCTGAAAACTGATTTTTAATCAACTATTTTCTCCCTGAGTTTCATATTTAAACTGTTCTCAGTTTGTTCTCAGTTTGTTCTCAGTTTGTTCTCAGTTTGTTCTGTTGACAGAACCGAGGCTGTTACGAAACTCTGACCTTCAAAATAAACAGAAAATGTTTTTATTGACTTTATTTCATAACTGATAATGAAGCAGAAAATCAGATAAAACGTTTCATTTTGTTTCATGTTTCTTTCCTTTGAAGCTGAACTGAGCATGACGTCACCCTGCGGGGGGCGGTGACGTCACCTGTCTGTTTACTGTGCTGATTGACGCACCTGCTGCACGTGAAGCGTCTCGTTATGTAACAGAAGAAAACAGTGACGTTTGACCTTCTGCTGATCTGATTGGCTGATTCTAACATTTGATAAGTTTGTTATTAAAGATGTTTACAGGAAGAAAACTTTATAATTCTATTACTAATAATAAAAATCACAACATTATTATATAACAATGTTATAACAACTACAGATAATAAAAATAGTTATGCAACAATAATTCATCTTTATTACTGAACCTCAAAGTTCAGATCAAACTGCTAAATATTTATTTGTGGCAAAAAACAAATAAATATTTCACAAAGGTTAAAAATTAAAAAAAAAAAATCTTGTTTTGACTCCATCAGGTGTTTATAGTTTACTGTCACTGACCTGGTTCTGGTTCTGGTTCTGGACTGCAGTAAATCCTTCTGGAGGCCATGAACGGCCCATAAACCACAGATTGGAGACCAAACCATCTGATCATATATGGAAGTTATTGAAACTCTGCAGGAGCTGCAGAGAGCCTCAGCTCAGGTGGCAGAACACAGAGGCACGCCACACTTTTCAGATTTTATATTAATAATCTTTGACTCATAAAATCTCTTTAAATCCTCAGTTTGAGCAACAGGTGGAGGCTGAGGAGTGTGTGTGTGTGTGTGTAGGTGTGTACTGTATGTGTGTGTGTGTGTGTGTGTGTAGGTGTGTACTGTGTGTGTGTGTGTGTGTGTGTAGGTGTGTGTGTGTGTGTAGGTGTGTACTGTAGTGTGTGTGTGTGTGTGTGTGTGTACTGTGTGTGTGTGTGTGTGTGTGGTGTGTACTGTGTGTGTGTGTGTGTGTGTGTAGGTGTGTACTGTGTGTGTGGTGTGTGTGTAGGTGTGTACTGTGTGTGTGGGTGTGTGTGTAGGTGTGTACTGTGTGTGTGTGTGTGTGTGTGTGTGTAGGTGTGTACTGTATGTGTGTGTGTGTGTGTGTGTGTAGGTGTGTACTGTGTGTGTGTGTGTGTGTGTGTAGGTGTGTGTGTGTGTGTAGGTGTGTACTGTGTGTGTGTGTGTGTGTGTGTGTGTGTGTAGGTGTGTGTGTGGTGTGTATGTAGTGTGTTGTGTGTGTGTGTGGTGTGTATGTGTGTGTGTGTGTGTGTGTGTGTGTATGTGTGTGGTAGGTGTGTGTGGTGTGTGTACTGTGTGTGTGTGTGTGTAGGTGTGTACTGTGTGTGTGTGTGTGTGTGTAGGTGTGTACTGTGTGTGTGTGTGTGTGTGTGTGTGGTGTAGGTGTGTACTGTATGTGTGTGTGTGTGTGTAGGTGTGTACTGTGTGTGTGTGTGTGTGTGTAGGTGTGTACTGTATGTGTGTGTGTGTGTGTGTGTGTGTGTGTGTAGGTGTGTACTGTATGTGTGTGTGTGTGTGTGACGCGGGGGGCGGGGGTCCGTATACAAGCGGCTCCACGTCCGCCGCCCCGCAGGTCGCAGCTCACCCATGATCCGCTCAGCTCCGCCGTGCGGGCCGAACCGGGCCGGCCAGCGGAATGGCCTGCGGGATGAAGAGGATGAAGAGGAGGATGACCTGGAGGACGAGCTGGACGCGTCGCACCTGGAGAAGTTCATGCGGGACCGGAGGAGAGCGCGCTCGCTGCCCGCGTATCCCGCCGCGCTGCTGGACGGCGGCAGGAAGCGGGTCAAGTTCGCGGACTCGATGGGTCTGAGCCTGGCCCGCATCAAGCACTTCAGCGCCCAGGAGGACCCGCAGATCCCGCCCAAGGTTCTGTCCCGGTACCAGAGCTTCCCCCCGCAGCAGCAGGACCCGCGGGCCGGACCGGAGCTGCTGGCCTGTTTCCCCGAGCCGCGGGACGCGGAGCGGCGGGTTCGGGAGCTGCGGGTCTGCCTGGAGAGGCTGGCAGTGACCCGGTTCGAGCTGCGGGGCCAGGTGCGAGTCCTGCGGGGCTGCGCCGTCAGGGAGGTCGGGGTTCGGCTCACGTACAACGACTGGCTGTCCTACGTGGACGCGCTGGCGGTCCCGGTCCCGGAGCAGCCCGGGTCGGAGTCGGTCCGGTTCGGCTTCACCGTGTTCGCCCCGCCCTTCATGGACCCGGGCGCCGCGGTCCACTTCGCCGTGTTCCTGCGCAGCGACGACGGAGAGTTCTGGGACAACAACCAGGGCCAGAACTACTCGCTCCGGTACCGGAACCACAACCAGAACCAGCCGGGCCGCCCGGACCCCGAGCCGGCCGTAGAGGCTTCTCCGTCCCTCTGAGCGGATCGGAACCATCCGGAACCACGTCCAGCAGGACGGGATGCTGGACCCGCCGGAATCCAACCGGACCGGTTCTGATCCAAATGTTTGACTGTCAGGACGAAACAAAAGCAGGAAAACCTGAAGAATCCCGTTAAAGTCCAACAGGTCTAGACTTTGGTCTTTATCGGCCATATTGAACATCCAAGATGGACGATAATCGAGCATTTAATTTGATCGGATTTATTCGGTTTCTGATTGGACATTTTATCGGTTTATCAGGTTAAATATCGGCGATTCCTGAGCAGAGAGAGAAACTTCAACACAGAGTTCTTTACAACATTTTCATGTAGAATTTAATGATCAAATACAGATCAATGGAATCGATTATTGTTATTGTTATTAGACATTAATATCTGCTGTTTTAATAGTTTAAACACCAAATATAAAGTAACAGGAACTCTTTCAGTAATCGCTAACAGAGCAGCTAATTTTAATCCATTTAATGTTTTCATAACTTTGAAAATCTTTAACTTCTCCTAAATGAACTTTTGCAGATAAAATGTAAAGCACTAATTTCCTTCATTGTTCTGTGAACACAACTAATGTCTGAGGACATTATCGAACATTTCAATTATGTCAAAACTAAGCTGATAGATGAAGTTTAGTCTCAATATTTCAACTGAATGTTTCTGAAAACTTTCATCACATTTAGCTTCATCTAAACAAACTTTTCCAGATAAAATCTAAAGCGCTGATTTAAGAGGTTGTAAACTTGTAGTTGAATAAATCTTGATCAATTCAAGAATTGATGTAGTTAGCGCTTATTTTGCTCTTATTTTGAAGGGGAAAACTGTTTATGCAGCAGTCAAACTGCAAATGGAAACAAAAACAAAACTGACACAACCAGCAGTTACATTTAGCTTTAGCATTAGCTTCCACTAGCTAGCGTAGCGCCCTCAGATTATCTAATAACAATAATAATAATACTGTGAATAATTTGACTAAAGTAAATCTGATCTTTTCTCTTTATTTGTATTTTTCTGGCTCAGCTGCTACAGGAAATCAGAGGCTCTGATTCTGACCGCTGTGATGTCACAGGCAGGGCCTGCTCTGATTGGTCCATCCTCCTGCAGGATGTTTTTCTTCTGCTTCAGTTTGGAGCCAAATATTTGGTTTAATATTGCACACAGAGCTGGAGGGAGGAGGTCCGGTCCGGTCCGGTCCGGTCCGCCTCGGATCATGAAAAACAAAGTTCTGGGTCCGGATCTAGAGTTCGGTGCCAGTTTGACCCAGATGACCCAAAAAGCAGAACATCTCCTCCTGCTTTTCACATAAAGAGAAAGAGGTTCTGATTGGACCCAGTTCCGGTCCGAACTGGGTCCAACTGATTGGACCCAGTTCCGGTCCGAACTGGTTTCCAATCAGGTAATCAATAATGAAACGTCCAGTCGGGTCCAGATGGTTCAGAACCACAGCTCAGGTTGTAACGGGTCGCTGCTGGGATCCATTAGAAACTTTATCAAATGATTCTGATTGAATCCACCAGAAATAATAAAATAATGTGACTGAAATTATTTTAAAGCTTTTTATACAATTATAAACAAAATGATGTGAAAATAAACTGAACTGAATTAAAGACTTTTAACTGTTTTCTTTATATTTAATAAAGTTTTGGTGAGTTTGAATCATCAGTTTTAGTAAAACATATTTACAGATTCTACTGTAAATATTTGATGTCATTAACATGAATTCTGATTAAATATCAGAACATTTAAACCAAACAATGTTCAAACTGCAGTAAACTCTGATAGCGCGTTGATAATCCCTCAGCACCACAGATCCTCCGCCGTGCCTGAAGCTCAGCTGCATATTTATCATGTTTCTCAGATTCTGCAGCTGAAATATCATCTGATCAGAACTCAGACCAGCTGGAGTTACGTTTGTGATGGTAGGACAGGAAATGGAGACGCGATGACCCAACATGTCCTCGTCTTCCTGAGAACCTTCAGCCAGGAGTTTTTCTCCTCCTGAAATAAATCATGTTCATGTTTGAGGGAAGCAGGAGCTGAAATCCTCCTGCAGTCACAGAGACGCCGGAGCAGGAACCTGATGAAGATCATGGCGTCTCTGCAGAGCCGGGTCTGTTTACAGCCGTCTGTCCGTCCAGCTGTCTTCACGCTCAGACCAAAGTCCAGAGGCGCCTCATGTTGGTGAACCTGACCTCCAACGTTTGGTCCGTCAACAAACGCCGCCCGCGTCTGTCTAGAATCGATGTTCTAGAAATAAACCAGCTGCTGTTTTGGTTCCTTTAGACTGAAATAAAACGTTGATTCATTCCAGTTCTTATCGGATCCTGAAGGACAGTTAAAGTCTGAAGAAGCTTTCATAATGGATTCTATTCTATTAAGGATGTTAAAAGATTCATTCTGTCATCGATGAGAAACTTTCACTTTAGTCTAAAGACCAGTAGCCATTTCTGCTGCGAGCGCTAGGCTAGCACGTTAGCTTTGGTTGTACTTACCCAGAATGCCCTGCGCTGTGGTCCACTTCCTGCTTCTCCGACTGTTCGGTCCAGTTGCTGCCGATGAGGCCGACGATCCTCCACCTTCATCATCATCATCACCGGAACCAATCATGCAGTTCTGGTTTCTGTTCATAATGTTTTGACTCAAACATAAATGGAAACCATTTTATAAACATCCAACATGAATTTGGTTCCAAATGATCCAAAGCAGCAAAAGAAGAAAAGCTGATTTATTGTCATGATGTTTCAGCACAGAGTGATGCATCATGGGAAGCATATTGATCAAAAGTTGGATCAATAATGAGTGAAAACGCTCAACAGACCTGCAGGCTCATCAGAAGTGGGTCAGAACCGGGTCTAAAGTCCGTCCTGCACTGAGCATGTGCAGAAGGTCCAGCAGGTGTTGAGCAACAAGATCTGAGTTTGAACCAACAAACGGATCTAAGAATAGCAGCCGGGGCCCCCAGGGGTCACTCACCTGCTGCACCTGCTGCACCTGCTCCACCCAACACCTGGGCGGCAGCCAGCTGCAGGAGAAGAAGAAACCAGCAGCTCCGCCTGGTGGTCGCTCCTGGATGCGTCGCATTCATCTGGATTCCTCGTTTAGAAACTTTCTCAATAAAGTTTAAGACAAAACAAGAGAAGTGAGCAGAGGAAACAGACTTCAAAATAAGAGCATGAACAGAAACAGCTAACTTTCTACATCAGTTGCTAAAACTTCAACACGTTAATTCAACTGAAGTTCATGAAACAGCCTCAGAAATTAGAGAAAGAAAAATTAACTCAGGTGAAGCAAAATGTTTTTAAAGTGAGCTAAGCGCTACATAAACATTAGCTTCACTACTAGCACATTAGCAACCAGAGGAGATCTGGTTCCCGGATGTCCCTGAATGCATCACGGAGGGAACCAGTTGGAGCGTCTGCTGTTTTTCTCTGTACCAGTTTAGATCCAGTCTGTGCTGGTTGGACTGATGAAGATGAAGATGAATTCTCGGTGTTTTTGTTTCTCAGGTTTCGGGTTTCAATCCGTCCTTTGGTAAATGCGGGCCGGACCGACCCGGTTCCCTTCATGGCTTCAGGCTTTTGAACTCAGAGCTGCAAAGATTAAAATAATTAAAACTGAGAAAATAAAAACTAAATGACATAAAAACGAGTCAGAAAAGAAACGAAACCGAATAAAGAAACAGAAACTAGAAAAGTTATTAGAGAAACTTTTAATTTGAAGTCTGAAGCAGGAAGAAGCTCAGAGACGATCATCTGATCTTCGACCAGATGATCAGATGATCCCAACATAAGGATCTGCAGGAACCGTTGCCACGGTGACTCCTCTGGGGGCGGGACTTAGGATGGAGGGGGAGGAGCCTGCAGATCCGATTCATTTTACACCAAAAAAATAAGATTTGATTCAATTTAGAGATGAAACTTAAAGTCCTGCACTGTAAAAACAAACAGCGTTGTCGTCAGAGGAGAATGGCTGACCGCTGACCGTCCTCCTCGTCTCCTGCAGGATGGTTTCACGTTTCCATCCAGCAGCTCTGATGTTTCACGTTTCAGGAAAAACAAACTAAAGTTTGAGTTTTTCCCGCAGAGGAAACATGAGAAACATCAGGCAGAAAAACGTCCAGCTTCACTCCGGCCTACATCTCCCACAATGCATTTCACAGGAAGCGTCATGGCGCGTCCACCACCGTCCGCTGAGCCTCGTACATCTTCCCGATGGACACCTGGACAGGCGAGACACGAGGGACAAGTCAGTAATCCACAGGCTGGAAAACTGCAGAAAATCACAACTTACATGGAAAAACAAGGAATTTAGATAAATAAATGTTTATAAGATTAAAGGAAAATTCTAAATGGAAAAAAATAAATGGAAGTGAAAATATTTTAAATAAAATCATTTAAAGGGACCAGGGATATTTTTCCCAAAGATTTGACATAATAGTGATGGAGTTTTAAATAAACAATCAAAAAATAAAATAAAACGTATAACTTGACCTCTAGCTATTGAGAAAGTATCCAAAAATATTTTTAAAAATATTGAGGGAAAACCAACATGTCTGGTTGGTTCATGCAGGAAATATGGTAAATTTATTAGCGTCACACTGTAATATAATGAATTTAATTTTATAACATGTATAAAGTGTTTTAAATACGATTTAAATACAAATGTTTCTAAAAAGTATAATGAGAATAAAAATATAAAACTGAATGAAAAAGTAAAACTGAAAATACTTTAAATTGTTGCTAAATCATATTTAGAAATAATTAATTTCAATTAAAGATGAAAGTATTTAGAAATATTTTCTAATTTACTTAATGTATAAAATTAGAAACAGAAATGAACATTAAAGTGTTTTAATGTTTCAGATCAGCAGCGAGGCGCCCGGTTCCTCCAGCAGGCGGCGCTGCAGCGCAGCAGAGAGGCTGAGTGACATCAACAGGCTGAACTCTGATGTCCAACAGGAGGAACAATTAGTGAGGACAGCTGGAGCAGTGTGTGTGTGTGGGGGTGTGTGTGTGTCTCTGTGGGTGTGTGTGTGTGTGTGTGTGTGTGTCTCTGTGGGTGTGTGTGTGTGTGTCTCTCGGTGTCTGTGTGTGTGTGTCTCTGTGTGTCTGTGTGTGTGTGTGTGTGTGTGTCTCTGTGTGTGTGTGTGTGTCTCTGTGTGTGTGTGTGTGTCTCTGTGTGTGTGTGTGTGTGTGTGTCTCTGTGTGTGTGTGTTCTCCATCGATCTGTTTCCAGCCTCAGCTGCAGCCTGATGCTGCCGGCGTCTCGGAGCTCCAGAGAAAAGATTTTTACTTTCAAACAGAAAATGATCAAATGATCAGCTGTGATCTTCTGACCTCTGTTTGTGTTAACCCTCTGACCTCTGACCTCATTCAGACACAGAGCGTCTGAGGTCTGGAGACGAATATTTATCTGTCACTGTGACAATAACTGGATGGTGACTCTGTGTCCCTCTGGTGTCAAATACTGCAGAATCAGACAGAATCTTGGACTCAAGCAGAAGGTTCACCGAGGTCAGAGGTCATCCCCAGATTCCATCAGCAGAGGGTCTGGAACGAGGCCTTTAAAGGTTTCTGTGGTTAGTTCATCCCTTTACACTGGAACCACAACAACAATCAGCCAGTGATGACAGGACCTTTAAGTGTAGAAGTTGTGACTGAAGGAAGAAAACTCAGTTTGGCTCATTTCACATCACTGAGGAGTTTAAACCGAGATGTTGAAAACCAAACTGCATATCCGGGTTTCGGACCGGCTCCGGAGTCTCTCCGGGTTTCGGACCGGCTCCGGAGTCTCTCCGGGTTTCGGACCGGCTCCGGAGTCTCTCCGGGTTTCGGCGGACCGGCTCCGGAGTCTCTCCGGGTTTCGGCGGACCGGCTCCGGAGTCTCTCCGGGTTTCGGCGGACCGGCTCCGGAGTCTCTCCGGGTTTCGGCGGACCGGCTCCGGAGTCTCTCCGGGTTTCGGCGGACCGGCTCCGGAGTCTCTCCGGGTTTCGGCGGACCGGCTCCGGAGTCTCTCCGGGTTTCGGCGGACCGGCTCCGGAGTCTCTCCGGGTTTCGGCGGACCGGCTCCGGAGTCTCTCCGGGTTTCGGACCGGCTCCGGAGTCTCTCCGGGTTTCGGACCGGCTCCGGAGTCTCTCCGGGTTTCGGCGGACCGGCTCCGGAGTCTCTCCGGGTTTCGGACCGGCTCCGGAGTCTCTCCGGGTTTCCTGCTCCTTGGTGTGTGTGTGGTTGTTCCGCTGCAGCGCCAGCAGGGGGCAGCGTCTCTCCACGCTGCTGCTCCTCTCTCTGCTCCGGCTCATTAGTTATTCTGCCGTCAGCCCATTCACCCCCCACATGAATCCCCTCTTTCACTTTCTGTCCTCCCTGCGAGGAGCCCCCCCGCCGTGTGCGTGACCTCCCGATTGGCTGCGGCGCGGCGTAGTGGGGAGGGGCGGGGGGCGGCCAATGGGCGGCCGGGAGGCTTGGCTCTCATGTAAATTGTTGCGGCTGTGTCTCGTAACAAAGGGAAGGCCTCGCTCCGCTCCTCTCCTCCCCACATTTGTTCCTCTCTCTGCATCACTTCATCTTTTTATTGGAGCTGCTGTCAGTTTCACCTCATGAATAATCAATGGCCGAGTTGTGAAGATAAAACCGCCGCCTGCTCTCACTGCAGCCACCGGTTTACATTCAATTAAAGCTGCTGTATGCAGATTTACAACGTTTCCTCAGAGCGGAAACCAGAACCGGCCTGAGGCGGTTCTGCTCTCCGGGCCGGGCCGGAGAGCAGAACCGGCCCGGCCTCTTGGCAGACGGTTCCGGAAAGCCGGCGTGTTCTGCTGCTGCCGCCGTCTCAAGCTAAGCCTCAGAGATCCTGCAGGAATCTCCAACAAATCCAGCTTGTGCCTGCAGGAAGCAGAGCTGCAGCCGGTTCAGAACCGGCTCCCTCGCAGGAGCCCGACCCGTAAGCCCGCTGCAAACCAACAGAACCAGAAGTTATAAAGGTTTCTGTCACTGCAGCTACAGACGGACCAAAGCAGATATTGATCAGGTCAGAAAAGACAAATCAGGACGTTTAAACTCAGGAAGTTAAAGTCACTGCAGAGCGTCTTAAACTGAATTAATCTGAGAACTAAACTGCTTAATCCCAGCAGATTAGGAGGATTTTATGCAGGAAAGTTTAAAAGAACAGAGATTAGAGGCTTAACTTCAAATTATTATCAGGGAATAAAGAGAAAACGAGTAAAAAAACCTGAAGAGCTCAATTAAAAAACCGGTCAGAGCCGATCCAAAGGGAAACAAAGACATGAGTCTGACCTCTGACCTCTGAAAGGGAAACGTCGAACATCTCCTCCATGTCGGTTCCTGACAAAGTTCTCACGTCTTACTGGTTTTCAGGGATGAAAATGAAAAAGCTGCCTGCATTTTGCTGCTAAATTCAGTCGACATTCAAACTTCAACACAGACGAACTGAAAGTTCATCAAATCTCAAACTACTGCTTTACAGCTCATCTGGAAAAGTTAATTTAGGGGAAGCTAAGTGCGCTAACCTGACTGAAATTAGAGGTGGTTTTAGGTGAAATTAGGACTAAATTATCTGTAACATTTAAATTTATATGAAATATAAGAACATTTCTAGCAGAAACCCTGTGAGCCTCAGTGAAACCTTCCTCAGTCTCCCGCAGAGACAGAACAGACGATGCGTTTCTCTGAGCGTCACGGCATCCATCCGCTCAGCAGCAGAATGGCGGCGAGTCGTGACGGGCCGACCTCCAGTCCTCCTCCCACCAGGCAGGAGGTGTAAGATTAACATCGCACCGCCGCTCTCAGGTGGGCTCAGGAGACACGGATCCTCAACGCGACACCCGGCTGTCTGACGGCCACCCGCCGCCCAGACTGGCTCAACCCGGAAAAGGCTCAGACCGCATCGGGCCGAGGCCGCGGGGCGGAGCCGCCGCTCTGGACGATAATCAGCTGAGCTCCCAGCATGCCTTTCATCTGACAGGAGACCAGAGGGGTTAGTTAGCTCAAACCTTGATTTATTCAGTGATTTAGCAGCAAAAATGGGTTTAAATTGAAATGTTGATCATTTTGTTGATATATAATTTGATGCGGAGAACCACCTGCAGTTTCAACCAAATGTTTCAAATTAAAGGTTGGATGTTTCTGCAGTAAAACCATTGATTTATTTTTTAGCTCGTCTCTACTGCCACGATAAATATCACTGATGATAAAATTATCACGATTAACGATAATATTGTTGTTTTGAGAACATTTTTACATGTCGGCCATCTTGGCCTGCGGTGAACACCCTGTCATGTCGGCCATCTTGCCCTGCCACTGTTCTTGCTAACAGTGAAACTTCCTGTGTGTTTTCCAAAGTGCCAGAGTTTCTCCTCTCCTCATAAATGATTCATGAACATTAAAAGCGCTTCGGGTCCCGTTTGAAAGGCGCCGCCTTCCTCTGTATCTTTTCCTCCGTTTGACATTTACAGTCTCCTCTTCCTTTTTCCAATTCTTCTCTTTTTTTATTGCTTTTCATAAAGTTGTGGAGGAGAGAACATTTAGCCGGTGGAGGCAGAGCAGCTCACATTAAACAGCCAGCCAGCGCATCACTCATCCTTTACTCTTCACATCCAAACTCTCAGCTTTTATGAAGCAAAACTCTGTTTTTGTTGGACTTTATGTCAGAAATCCATCATATCTGCTGTGGTTTCTGCTCTGCATCAGCGCCTCGGGGAAATGTTTCTCTGTTAAGGTGCTAAAACCGACTGTTTCCTGTTGTGCTGCTGAGCAGCTGCACTGGTCGTTTATTTCTGACATAATCAGCAAAACGCAGCCGTAAAGTTTCATCTTCATCCCACAGATCAGACACATAGATCTACAAACTGAAACAAAATCGCTCAGATTCATTTCGTTTGCACAACATCAGTTTAGGAGACGTGTTGCTAAAGACGCTAACCTTCAGTCAGGAGACCGGGAGACGCTAGTTAGCGGACGGCACTGGGTAGCGGGAGACGCTAAGTAGCTGGAGATGCTAGGTAGCACATGGCACTAGGTAGCGGGAGAGAATAGTTAGCGTTGTGTTTCTGGTACATGCGTACATCAGACGCACAAGTGGCATCCACAAACAGGAGAGGCTAGTAAGCGAGAGAGGCTAGGTGGCGGGAGACGCTAGGTCATGTGAGAGGCTAGTTAGCAAGAGATGCTAGGTGGCGACAGCCACAAGTTAGCTGGAGGTGCTAGTTAGTGGGAGATGCTAGGTAGCGGGAGATGCTAGGTAGCGGGAGATGCTAGGTAGCAGGAGATGCTAGGCAATGTCGGTGGAGTTTACCATGTCTAGGAATCATAGTTGGACCTTTATGAGTGGAAAATGACGAACAGAAGTCGTTGTTAAAACACATTTTTTACACTTTGTAACGTTTGTCGTCTGAGTGTCTAAAGAACCGAGACAGAAGGGGGTTGAAGTCAACCCACCAGGCAACTGGTGGGCAACTGGTGAATCAGTTGATTGCTTCAGGATGAGTTAGTGTCTCGGCTTCATGGCGTAGCAATGCGCTAGCAGCCTCAAACTAGCCAAGTTATGATTTCAAAATGGCTACTTCCACATTTAGAAACTAAACTGTTGTTGTTATTGTTAATATTTGTTCTTCAAGTAGTTTTTCACATTTATAAAGTGAAAGTGTAAAAAGCACAGGAAGCAGCTGTCAAACTGTGAAAATCTGCTGAACTGCTGTCAACAGAAAGACGCTCTCTGAGCTAACGGTACGCTAAGCTAATGGCTCACTGACCAATCAGCAGAAACTTCCTGTGAACCTTCATACAGTTTGAGAGCAGCTGGCCCAACTCGAAGCTCTCCTCCTGATTCTTTTGGTGGGTCCTGGAAAGCAGCACCGACTCTCAGGTTCTGTTCGGGTCTGCAACCAGAACCTCCCTCTGCTGCGTCTGGGTCGACTGGAAACCGACCGATGGGACGTCTTCACTTACACCCTGCTGCTGGTTAACCTTCAAACCTCCTTACCTTAGGCCCCGCCCACCAGCTCGTTAGCCAGAAGCCCCGCCCCCTCAGGCGTTGGCCAATGGCAGCCCGGCTGGTGAACGTGGAGAATCTCCAGGGAGGAACAGAAACTTCCAGCCCAACTTGCCTTAATGAGGAGTTTCTTTGAAAATCTGTCGTTCCTGAACCTTAATTTCCTTCTGCAGCGAATGCTCCTTAATTAGAGACCGAGGCGAACCGCACTTACACACCGGAGCATCCAGCTCAGAGTGTGTGTGTGTGTGTGTGTGTGGAGTTCCCTCGCTCATGGCTGGACTCCTCTGATCTCCGTTTCAGCCCGATGAACCCAAAGGCAGAGCGAGGAAGAGGAGGAAGGGGATAAATTGCCAGCTCGTTATGCCTCCATTGTTTCGTCCTTCTCCCGTCTTTTCCTCTGATTTACGGTTTTACTCTGTGACTGAATCTGGAAAGTTTCATCAGATGTGAAGCATCTTTCCTCTGATGCAGCGAAGCAGCAGATTTACAGAACGACTCGACCTTGAACCGACCTCTCTCTTGTCGGAGAGCCAGATCCTTCATCCATTGGTTTGTAAAGATTACAGAACGAAAACTCGACATCTGGTCCACTGCCGCGCTCTAGCGCCTCCTATAGGAAGCTCAGGTGTTTCCAGGCTGATCTCAGATATCCTGGTTGGCTGCAGGCGACTCATCGTCCTGCTGAAACCATCCTGCGTCTTTAACCATCCTGAATACTTTCAGTTTGATCAAAATGCTCAGCATGTAAACATATTCTGTAAGATAAAAGCTCATGTGCATCAGAATCAGTTCACACTGATTCACAGCGTCACACAGAACCAGAAGCTCCTCCCTTTCAGCAGAGGCTCCGCCCACATGGCAGGTCCTGGACGACTGCTCAGGCAGAATACGAGACGTGTGTGGAAAAGAAGGTGAGGCTGGTGGCGTTACGGCGGTCCAACAAAGGTCAAAGGTCACAGCGAGAAGCCACGATGGAAGCTACGCTAAAACGTAAGCTACGCTAACATAGAAGCTGCACTAAAATGAAGCTGTGCTAGGAAGGAGTCACATGATCCTCCCTTTAAACTTCAATAAACTTGTTTGTTTACTGAATGGAAATAAAAGTTTCTTCTGTCAGTTTATTCAGGACTGAAGTTATTAGTTATCAGGTCGGCTGATGGTTATTGACGTCAGTCAGTCACTGAAATGTAAAATGTCTGTTTTTCCACAGCGAGCTTAAACAGATTAAAGCAAAGTGACATCGTTCAGATTCACTGATGAAGCAACTTCAGAGTTCAGAACAGAAAACCGATGGAGAGACGGATCATCAGACGCACAGTTCAGCTAAACGACCCTCTGAATAATCAGCCGGATGTTGATGCCAGCAGAGGAACGGCAGCACCGTTGGAGCTGCTGTCCTGACTGGAAACTGACTGGAAACTGTCTGGAAACAGACTGGAAACAGACTGGAAACTGTCTGGAAACAGACTGGAAACACACTGGAAACTGACTGGAAACAGATTGGAAACTGACTGGAAACTGTCTGGAAACAGACTGGAAACACACTGGAAACTGACTGGAAACAGACTGGAAACTGACTGGAAACACACTGGAAACTGACTGGAAACAGACTGGAAATTGTCTGGAAACAGACTGGAAACTGACTGGAAACTGACTGGAAACTGTCTGGAAACAGACTGGAAACAGACTGGAAACTGTCTGGAAACAGACTGGAAACACACTGGAAACTGACTGGAAACAGATTGGAAACTGACTGGAAACTGTCTGGAAACAGACTGGAAACTGACTGGAAACAGACTGGAAACTGACTGGAAACTGTCTGGAAACAGACTGGAAACTGACTGGAAACTGACTGGAAACAGACTGGAAACAGACTGGAAACAGACTGGAAACTGACTGGAAACTGTCTGGAAACAGACTGGAAACAGACTGGAAACTGACTGGAAACTGTCTGGAAACTGTCTGGAAACAGACTGGAAACTGACTGGAAACTGACTGGAAACAGACTGGAAACAGACTGGAAACAGACTGGAAACTGACTGGAAACTGTCTGGAAACAGACTGGAAACAGACTGGAAACTGACTGGAAACTGTCTGGAAACAGACTGGAAACACACTGGAAACTGACTGGAAACAGACTGGAAACTGACTGGAAACAGACTGGAAACTGTCTGGAAACAGACTGGAAACTGACTGGAAACAGACTGGAAACTGACTGGAAACTGTCTGGAAACAGACTGGAAACTGACTGGAAACAGATTGGAAACTGACTGGAAACACACTGGAAACTGACTGGAAACTGTCTGGAAACAGACTGGAAACAGACTGGAAACTGTCTGGAAACAGACTGGAAACACACTGGAAACTGACTGGAAACAGATTGGAAACTGACTGGAAACTGTCTGGAAACAGACTGGAAACACACTGGAAACTGACTGGAAACAGACTGGAAACTGACTGGAAACACACTGGAAACTGACTGGAAACAGACTGGAAACTGTCTGGAAACAGACTGGAAACTGACTGGAAACAGACTGGAAACTGACTGGAAACTGTCTGGAAACAGACTGGAAACAGACTGGAAACTGTCTGGAAACAGACTGGAAACACACTGGAAACTGACTGGAAACAGATTGGAAACTGACTGGAAACTGTCTGGAAACAGACTGGAAACTGACTGGAAACAGACTGGAAACTGACTGGAAACTGTCTGGAAACAGACTGGAAACTGTCTGGAAACTGACTGGAAACAGACTGGAAACAGACTGGAAACTGACTGGAAACTGTCTGGAAACAGACTGGAAACAGACTGGAAACTGACTGGAAACTGTCTGGAAACAGACTGGAAACACACTGGAAACTGACTGGAAACAGACTGGAAACTGACTGGAAACAGACTGGAAACTGTCTGGAAACAGACTGGAAACTGACTGGAAACAGACTGGAAACTGACTGGAAACTGTCTGGAAACAGACTGGAAACTGACTGGAAACAGATTGGAAACTGACTGGAAACACACTGGAAACTGACTGGAAACTGTCTGGAAACAGACTGGAAACTGACTGGAAACAGACTGGAAACAGACTGGAAACAGACTGGAAACAGACTGGAAACAGACTGGAAACAGACTGGAAACTGACTGGAAACTGACTGGAAACAGACTGGAAACAGACTGGAAACTGACTGGAAACTGTCTGGAAACAGACTGGAAACACACTGGAAACTGACTGGAAACTGTCTGGAAACAGACTGGAAACACACTGGAAACTGACTGGAAACAGACTGGAAACTGACTGGAAACAGACTGGAAACTGTCTGGAAACAGACTGGAAACTGACTGGAAACAGACTGGAAACTGACTGGAAACTGTCTGGAAACAGACTGGAAACTGACTGGAAACAGATTGGAAACAGACTGGAAACAGACTGGAAACTGACTGGAAACTGTCTGGAAACAGACTGGAAACTGACTGGAAACTGACTGGAAACAGACTGGAAACAGACTGGAAACAGACTGGAAACTGACTGGAAACACACTGGAAACACACTGGAAACACACTGGAAACACACTGGAAACTGACTGGAAACTGACTGGAAACTGACTGGAAACTGACTGGAAACATACTGGAAACACACTGGAAACTGACTGGAAACAGACTGGAAACTGTCTGGAAACAGACTGGAAACTGACTGGAAACACACTGGAAACTGACTGGAAACTGACTGGAAACTGACTGGAAACAGACTGGAAACTGACTGGAAACTGTCTGGAAACAGACTGGAAACTGACTGGAAACTGTCTGGAAACAGACTGGAAACTGACTGGAAACAGACTGGAAACTGACTGGAAACTGACTGGAAACTGACTGGAAACAGACTGGAAACAGACTGGAAACTGACTGGAAACTGACTGGAAACACACTGGAAACTGTCTGGAAACAGACTGGAAACACACTGGAAACTGACTGGAAACAGATTGGAAACTGACTGGAAACTGTCTGGAAACAGACTGGAAACTGACTGGAAACAGACTGGAAACTGACTGGAAACTGTCTGGAAACAGACTGGAAACTGACTGGAAACTGACTGGAAACAGACTGGAAACAGACTGGAAACTGACTGGAAACTGTCTGGAAACAGACTGGAAACAGACTGGAAACTGACTGGAAACTGTCTGGAAACAGACTGGAAACACACTGGAAACTGACTGGAAACAGACTGGAAACTGACTGGAAACAGACTGGAAACTGTCTGGAAACAGACTGGAAACTGACTGGAAACAGACTGGAAACTGACTGGAAACTGTCTGGAAACAGACTGGAAACTGACTGGAAACAGATTGGAAACTGACTGGAAACACACTGGAAACTGACTGGAAACTGTCTGGAAACAGACTGGAAACTGACTGGAAACAGACTGGAAACAGACTGGAAACAGACTGGAAACTGACTGGAAACAGACTGGAAACAGACTGGAAACTGACTGGAAACTGTCTGGAAACTGTCTGGAAACTGTCTGGAAACAGACTGGAAACACACTGGAAACTGACTGGAAACTGTCTGGAAACAGACTGGAAACTGACTGGAAACAGATTGGAAACTGACTGGAAACACACTGGAAACTGACTGGAAACTGTCTGGAAACAGACTGGAAACTGACTGGAAACAGACTGGAAACAGACTGGAAACAGACTGGAAACAGACTGGAAACAGACTGGAAACTGACTGGAAACTGACTGGAAACAGACTGGAAACAGACTGGAAACTGACTGGAAACTGTCTGGAAACAGACTGGAAACACACTGGAAACTGACTGGAAACTGTCTGGAAACAGACTGGAAACACACTGGAAACTGACTGGAAACAGACTGGAAACTGACTGGAAACAGACTGGAAACTGTCTGGAAACAGACTGGAAACTGACTGGAAACAGACTGGAAACTGACTGGAAACTGTCTGGAAACAGACTGGAAACTGACTGGAAACAGATTGGAAACAGACTGGAAACAGACTGGAAACTGACTGGAAACTGTCTGGAAACAGACTGGAAACTGACTGGAAACTGACTGGAAACAGACTGGAAACAGACTGGAAACAGACTGGAAACTGACTGGAAACACACTGGAAACACACTGGAAACACACTGGAAACACACTGGAAACTGACTGGAAACTGACTGGAAACTGACTGGAAACTGACTGGAAACATACTGGAAACACACTGGAAACTGACTGGAAACAGACTGGAAACTGTCTGGAAACAGACTGGAAACTGACTGGAAACACACTGGAAACTGACTGGAAACTGACTGGAAACTGACTGGAAACAGACTGGAAACTGACTGGAAACTGACTGGAAACAGACTGGAAACTGACTGGAAACTGACTGGAAACAGACTGGAAACTGACTGGAAACAGACTGGAAACTGACTGGAAACTGACTGGAAACTGACTGGAAACAGACTGGAAACAGACTGGAAACTGACTGGAAACTGACTGGAAACACACTGGAAACTGTCTGGAAACAGACTGGAAACACACTGGAAACTGACTGGAAACAGATTGGAAACTGACTGGAAACTGTCTGGAAACAGACTGGAAACTGACTGGAAACAGACTGGAAACTGACTGGAAACTGTCTGGAAACAGACTGGAAACTGACTGGAAACTGACTGGAAACAGACTGGAAACAGACTGGAAACAGACTGGAAACTGACTGGAAACTGTCTGGAAACAGACTGGAAACAGACTGGAAACTGACTGGAAACTGTCTGGAAACAGACTGGAAACACACTGGAAACTGACTGGAAACAGACTGGAAACTGACTGGAAACAGACTGGAAACTGTCTGGAAACAGACTGGAAACTGACTGGAAACAGACTGGAAACTGACTGGAAACTGTCTGGAAACAGACTGGAAACTGACTGGAAACAGATTGGAAACTGACTGGAAACACACTGGAAACTGACTGGAAACTGTCTGGAAACAGACTGGAAACTGACTGGAAACAGACTGGAAACAGACTGGAAACAGACTGGAAACTGACTGGAAACAGACTGGAAACAGACTGGAAACTGACTGGAAACTGTCTGGAAACTGTCTGGAAACTGTCTGGAAACAGACTGGAAACACACTGGAAACTGACTGGAAACTGTCTGGAAACAGACTGGAAACACACTGGAAACTGACTGGAAACAGACTGGAAACTGACTGGAAACAGACTGGAAACTGTCTGGAAACAGACTGGAAACTGACTGGAAACAGACTGGAAACTGACTGGAAACTGTCTGGAAACAGACTGGAAACTGACTGGAAACAGATTGGAAACAGACTGGAAACAGACTGGAAACTGACTGGAAACTGTCTGGAAACAGACTGGAAACTGACTGGAAACTGACTGGAAACAGACTGGAAACAGACTGGAAACAGACTGGAAACTGACTGGAAACACACTGGAAACACACTGGAAACTGACTGGAAACTGACTGGAAACTGACTGGAAACTGACTGGAAACATACTGGAAACACACTGGAAACTGACTGGAAACAGACTGGAAACTGTCTGGAAACAGACTGGAAACTGACTGGAAACACACTGGAAACTGACTGGAAACTGACTGGAAACTGACTGGAAACAGACTGGAAACTGACTGGAAACTGTCTGGAAACTGTCTGGAAACAGACTGGAAACTGACTGGAAACTGTCTGGAAACAGACTGGAAACTGACTGGAAACAGACTGGAAACTGACTGGAAACTGACTGGAAACTGACTGGAAACAGACTGGAAACAGACTGGAAACTGACTGGAAACTGACTGGAAACACACTGGAAACACACTGGAAACTGACTGGAAACTGACTGGAAACTGACTGGAAACTGACTGGAAACTGACTGGAAACTGACTGGAAACACACTGGAAACAGACTGGAAACAGACTGACAGGAGGCAAACGCAGTAGAAACACAGAATCTCCCTCGGCTGCTGAGTTTCCATTTCTAATGTCCTCCAGTGTTGATCCATCTTCTGCTAATGTCAATGAAACTGTTTAACTGTTGTGAAATAAGAAATTAAATTAAAATCACATTAAAATCAGCTTGTAACGCAGTAAGACGGTGAAGGATGAGACATCGTCCATCAGCCAATCAGAGGAGGCGTCTGCGTCTGATTGGAGGTTGATCCGGGTCGCTGGGATCAAACCAACGCTGCAGGTTCAGCTGGTATTTTAGGCATTTCAACCCAAAACTTACTAAACAAACCAACCAAGAGTTCATTCCCACCAATCGCTTTAACCCGACTCCAGTCCGTCTGTCTAGTCAAAGTCCGGTTTGATTGTGAGGTGTGAACGCTAAGTGACCTCTGACCTCTGGTCCTCCAGTCTGGGTTCAGCTGAAGTGAACTCAGGTTGGTTGGAATGTGAACGCCAAGCGGACCAGAGACCGCTCCAAAAGCAGGAAGTGGACTACAGCAGGGCATTCTGGGTAACCAAAGCTAACGTGCTAGCCTAGCGCTAGCAGCAGAAATGGCTCCTGGTCTTTAGCTTAGAGAGAAATCCTCCAACACTAAAATCTGACGCCTCCATCTTGTTTCCATCTGGTGAAACAGGAAGTTGCTCTCAGCGTCTTCAGATGTTTTTGTGTCGTTTCCTTCAGTGGTTGTTGGTGCAGCGCCCCCACAGGCCAGGAGGGGAACAGGTTGGTTTGGTAGCAGATGTTCTGGTTCCAGTAGAACCGGGTTGACCGGACCATCAGGAGGAAAACATGGTGGTCACATGTTGGTAAAGAGTTTAAATATTTTGTTCTTTGTTCTTCACACTGGATGAAGAGCTTCAGAACCTCGTCGAGTTTCCTGACATTTTTTAGCTGAGATGAAACCTGATTGGGTCACTTCCTCCCCCCCCGCCTACTTCCTGCTCCTGGTTCGCCGCCGCCCTCCGGTCCCATTGCATTCTCCAGTCAATGGATTTCATCATGCATGTAGAGGAGGAGGAAGCAGAACCACGTTGCATCAGTTCCAGATTTCTAAGAATAGAAGAAAAACAAACAGAAGAAACGCGGCGAGGAGGAACAGAAAGTAGATGCTGCAGCTCTGAACACGCCGTGTTTATCACATTACATCATCTAACAGCTTCAGCTGCAGCACAGATTACATCAGCTACACTTTACATACCAGGCTGAGATTTCATCGATTAGCCAGGAAACTGGTAAAAGCTGAGAGGAGTTCGGCCCACAGAGCAGCGCTCGATTTCATGAGGAGGCATTTTTACAGCTGATCTGCTCAGAGAACGAGATCTCAGCAGTCAGAAAATACAACCTTCAGTCAGAGGGTACAACCTGCTGGTTCTGGGAGGACCGGCGGAGGATCTGATGGTGCAGCTTGACGGTTGGCGTTTCTGTCCCGCTGAGCGCAGCGCTGATTTCTCAAACGCAAAACGCTCCTGATGGACGGTTTGAAGAGAAATCAGAAGCCTTCAGTCTGAAACAGACGTCGGTCTGCCAGACGGGACTGCTACGTTAAAAATAAGAATAAAATGTCCCAGAAGTTGTTGTGATGGATGATAATGAGTTTCATGATGGTTCAGTTCCTGGAGCCAACAGACGTCCCCAACACGGGTCATGAAACGCCTCGTTCTCCCTCAGGTGGCCGTCACACCGTTTGGACCTGATGCTGTTGCCGTAGGTCAGAGCTGCCCAAAGGTCACCCAAAGGTCATTAATGGCCCTGACTTAATTTACCCTAACTACAGGTTAGCGATTTTAGCTTCTGGTTTTACAGAAATCTCTTTACTGGGACAGAACAACATGGCCGCTCCTCACATCTGGTTTCAGGAAGTCGGACCTTCAGCTCCGACCCTGGAGCTCTGACCTTCTGACCTTTAGGTCCGACCCTTGTCTCTACAGGCCAGCAGGGTGGCGCCGTCCTAAATGAGCGGCTTGCTCCTCCCAACCTGACCTCATCTGGTCAGCAGCGCCGTGCTTTGTGGGTAATCTGGATGATGATGAAGCCATAATGAAGTCCTGAGAAGCTGCTGCTTCTCTCCACCTGCTACAGAGGAAGAGGAGGAGGATGAAGGTGTCAGCTTTCATCCAGCTGATCAGCTCGCTAACATGGTTAGCGCTAACAGAGCTAACTCTGTTAGCACAGAGGCGCTCCATCTGCGGTGGAGATAACCAGAACCTGCAGGCTGTCGCAGGAAACGGTACCGGAGGAGGAAGACGAGGAGGAGGAAGACGAGGTGACGCCGCGCTCATGCCGGGCGCTGCCCTACTTTTCTCCTCCGCTACTGGATCAGGCTTCCCCAGAACCCACCGGGTCCCCAGACGGAGCAGAGCATCCAGATCCCTGCTGATCTACATCACAACATCTACATTTCTCCTCAGCGTTACTCGATGAACACGGTTTAAAGATTTATCAATCTACTGACTGAAACGCTGACCAAGAGAAAGCCGAGTTCAGAGGTTTAGATAAGAGAACATGAAGCACATTGGTTAGAACCATAAAGCAGGAAGTGGAAACTAAGTGCACCCTCACTGCTTCCTCCTGGTCGAAGCATGAAGCAGAACCAAAATGGCTGCCTGGAAGGAGAAACTCTTCTCTCCAGGACAAGATGGCGGCAGGACTGAGGTCTGCAGAGCTGCATCAGGATGGAGGAGGAGGAAACGTCAGGGACGACAGAGGAGACCAAAAACACCTGAGGAGGAGGAATGATGCTGTGGGCTTGTGAAAATCTGTCTGTCGCCGAGCGGATCATGATCTACGGCAGCTGATGGGGACAAACGCATGATGCAAACTCCAAGACACACAATGCAAAAACCAAATCCAGCAAAAAAAATGTTGGGAATGGAAAAATGCAAACTGGCTCCAATAAACACAGGTCCTCCAGACCACTAGGGGGCGCCATCTGGGACCAGAGAACCAGGAAAGAAAAGGTGCGTTTGGTTGTTCGTAGGTTTTGTTGCCACGCTCTGTGATTGCTGCAGTTTCTGCAATAGTGACTGAGATGCGAGCAGCTGCTCCGTCCCGCCTCCAGTTCAGGTGTGACATTAAAACCGATGGAAACACGTAACCAGCAAAGGTCAGATTTATTATGATCCAGTTAAATCTGCGTCTGTGCCGCAAGGCGGCGAGGCGTTGAGCAGGTAGCCGCTGCACGGCGGCGTCTCCAGGCTGAGCAGGTAATCAGCTTAACCTTTACAGAACAAACAGGACGAAGGCCAGCAGGTCGTCTTCATCATCTTTAATATTTACAGCCCAGAGACAATCGCTGCTTTGAAACGTTTAATCAGAAACCAGCAGCTGAAGGTTCCCCGGCCGCCTTCGGCTTCTGCAGAAATCTGAACCAGAACCACCAGGGGTCCGACCCGGGTCCGGTTCCTGATGAGCCGATTGATTCCCATCAGTATTGGGAATCAATCAGGACTGAAACCACTGTGACGCCATCACGTTGGTTCTGGTTCTGCTCGGCGGTGGGACTCTCTTCATAGATGTGTTGAAGCTGCAGACGCTGAAGGAATTAAAATAAATAAGTTTCTCCTCTGATCTGCAGCTTCACGTCTTTATTCTGCGTCTCATTTCCGTTCTCAGGCTCCTTCCTGAACTCTCACTCATTACAGAGAGCAAACTGCTTCAGCTGCTCTACAAACAGAGGCGGCTCTGCAGCTGCAATCCATCATCTTTACTCCCTAACGAACTTACAAAGGCACAGCAGCTCACGCAGCCTGAGGGACCCTCACACACAATTAGGAACAAACTCAACTTTTTAACAGGGCGGGGAGCCGGCGGCGGTGCGGAGGAGCGCCAGGACGCCCAGGGGCGCCACATCAGCACACGCCCTCACTGGACACCAACACAGAGACTGGGATGCCGTCACGCTGCAGAGGTCACGCTGCAGACCCTGACCTTGGAAACACAGAAACGCCCCCCGATGTTTAAGGATTTATGTTGGATGTTCAGATCTGTATTTCCTCCTCTGTGTTCTGCTGCGCTGCCTCTTTAACTCTGGATCTGGACTCGGCGGAGGAAACCTGAAACCACAGTATGGATTTCTGCAGCAGCCGTAGTATTTGATGCGTCGTAGCGGCGAGCGCCTTCCTCCTCTGTCAGGTCTGAATCAGCGTAGGCGACAAGCAGCAGGTAAACACGGAGCCGTGAGGCGTCGGGACCGACTCTCCAGAAGAGGTACTACAGTATGAAACTCGCTGCTGTCCATTCAGGACCAATAACAAAACTCCACTTCATGGTTTCATGACTCAGAATGAACCAGGAATTTATTCTTTATTCTTCTGTCAGTTTGGATTCATGTTAATGTTTAACTGGTTAATTAAAAGACAAAGAAACTACAAACAACCTGTTGATGTGAAAAATATTCACCCTGTCGGCCTGGTTACTGGGTAATATGGATGAACTTTGAACTTTCAGGACGTTTGATTTTTATCATTTCCATCGTTTTCCAATGTGATTCTTCAAAATGTTGATTTCAGTCACTTAATGACTTGGTGAAAAAGATCCGATGAGTCGCCTGGTGAGTGAATGTGGCTCTGATCGACCCCCGGGTCTCTGATCGGGTAAATAAAACATCCGACCAGCTGGAGGAAACCTCATGAATATGGGAGCTGCTCAACCTGCCGCCACAAACAGGCGGATGGAAAATACTGACACCATAAATATTATCAACATTCAAGCAAACACCACCAAACATACACACACCACCATCAGGCATTTATCCAGCTCTCCCAGTACAACCAGTAAACCAGAACAAACTGGGTTTGCCCGTTTCTGATGTTTAGGTTTGGGTCCCGCTCCTCGTTATCCTCCCTCCCTGACTGGTACTGTTACCACGACGACTGTGTTCGGCAGCGAAATGTCAGCATGTAAATGTGATAGTTAACGTCGACTCCAGACAAAACGGGACGAAGACGTAAATGTCAAAACATTCATGGGTTTGGTTTAGACGGCAGGAGTGAACTGAGCTTCCAACCTTTCTACAGTTAGAACAAACTTTGCATAAACCCCAAACCGATTCCATCCACCCCAAACCCGATTCCATCCACCCCAAACCGCTTCCATCCACCCCAAACCGATTCCATCCACCCCAAACCGATTCCATCCACCCCAAACCGCTTCCATCCACCCCAAACCCGATTCCATCCACCCCAAACCGCTTCCATCCACCCCAAACCGATTCCATCCACCCCAAACCGCTTCCATCCACCCCAAACCCGATTCCATCCACCCCAAATCGATTCCATCCACCCCAAACCGCTTCCATCCACCCCAAATCGATTCCATCCACCCCAAACCCGATTCCATCCACCCCAAACCGATTCCATCCACCCCAAACCCGATTCCATCCACCCCAAACCGATTCCATCCACCCCAAACCGATTCCATCCACCCCAATCCGCTTCCATCCACCCCAAACCGCTTCCATCCACCCCAAACCGACTTCCATCCACCCCAAACCCGATTCCATCCACCCCAAACCGATTCCATCCACCCCAAACCGATTCCATCCACCCCAAACCGCTTCCATCCACCCCAAACCCGATTCCATCTACCCCAAACCCGATTCCATCCACCCCAAACCGCTTCCATCCACCCCAAACCGCTTCCATCCACCCCAAACCGCTTCCATCCACCCCAAACCGATTCCATCCACCCCAAACCGCTTCCATCCACCCCAAACCGCTTCCATCCACCCCAAACCGATTCCATCCACCCCAAACCGATTCCATCCACCCCAAACCGCTTCCATCCACCCCAAACCGCTTCCATCCACCCCAAACCCGATTCCATCCACCCCAAACCGCTTCCATCCACCCCAAACCGCTTCCATCCACCCCAAATCGCTTCCATCCACCCCAAACCGCTTCCATCCACCCCAAACCGCTTCCATCCACCCCAAACCCGATTCCATCCACCCCAAACCGCTTCCATCCACCCCAAACCGCTTCCATCCACCCCAAACCGATTCCATCCACCCCAAACCGCTTCCATAAAGCCAAACGTTTCATAAACCCGGCTGGGAATGTTGTCCCCGTCCTCCTCTGGGATTGGCCGAGAGGCTGCGGTCGTTATGGGAACAAAGTGAGCGCTGGCAGGCGATTAGCCTGCAGTAATGAGCCGACAGGTGGTCAGTCAGAGCGCAGGTGTTCATCTGTATTCACGGCCCCCTCTAGCTCTGAGACCCAACCAGAACCGTCCAGAACCGGGAACACCACTTCAACCTGCCCGTTAGACTGACTGTGTGTGTGTGTGTGTGTGTGTGTGTGTCACACCTGTCTCTGAATCAGCGCCAGCATCTGCTCTCCCTCCTCCATCAGCCGCTCCACCGCTTTTGGATCTTCCACTTCCCTGTTGGCCCTGAAGGCATCACGAACACGCCGCAGTGCGTACGTCCTGCCACACACACACACACACACACACACACACACTGGTTTCATTTATAATAAGGAAAGGCAGGCCAAAGAGCGGAGAGGGAGGGAAGCAGGAGCTGCTAAACCCTGGGAGGAGTTCAGGAGCAAACAGCCGACCAGAGGTGGAAACAGCTCCACACTAAACCAACAGGAAGATAAATTAGAGCCAAACAAACCTCAGGGCGGCGCAATAAAAAACAACAACCGCTTATTTATTTGTTTTTCTGCTCCTCGCATATAAAGAAACCTGCAGCAGCACAAAGAGATGCTGCTGATGAGCGAGCGTCGCAGCGGGAGCTGCTTCCTGCTTTATGAGCACAATACACCCCAGGACCTGAGGAAGAGGAGGAGGACGAAGGCTCAGCAGTGATGCCGCGGCTTCAGACGGCAACGCAACGAGACGCAGCAACCAGCCAATCAGAGAGCAGCAGACCAGGTACTGAAAACCTGGAGGTCATTAAAAGCATCAAACTGGGGAGAAAAAGATGGGAAAAATAAAAAATAAAGAAAATGAGGGGGAAAGAAAAACAGCGGACATCTTTAACCTGTCACTGATGGTGCTTCTCTGCAGTTTAACATCCCACAATCCTTTGCTGCAGCGTCTGACCAAACTAACATGAAACAGTTTCAGGTGTAGCTGTGAAGGTCGTCTGAGTTTCCTGAATGATCCAACCAGCAGAGTAAAGATAAGGTCCGGTTCTGTTGGAGGGATGATGGACCAACAGATGGACAAACTGATGGATGACACTAATGGGAGGACGGACAGACGACACAATGGATGGATCAGCCTGACCAGCGGACATCCTGTTGATGGACAGAACAGGAATGTTCTCGTCCCAGCAGGGAAACTCAGATTGGACGGGTTGACGGACGTAGTGAGTGATGGACAGATAAATGGATGGACGTATGGACGGGTTGACGGACGTACCGACACAGATGGACAGATTAATGGATGGATGGACTTTAAGTTCACTCGATGTTTTCATTGCTGCTGTCAGAGCTTCTTGTTTCTGCAGAAACTAAAAGTGTTTCTGATGCCTGGAGTCCAAAGCCAGACTGGAGAGATCCAGATTAGAGTTTGCCTGAAGGGAAGGAAACCAGAAAGACACGAAGGACGGATCAGAGCTGATAGTTACTGTTGTATCTGTATTTATTAATAAGCAGCAGCAGCTTCTGTACCTGTCAGCTCATTGAGGGAAAACCCGACAGCCGGAGACTCCAGACAGTGAATGACTGAACGGCGTGTTTGTGAGAGAGTGAGTCATCCCGTCACGGGAACTTCAGAGGGAATTCTCCTCTCTGATCTTCAGACGGAGAGACGGGAAGGGAAGAGGAGACGAGGCGAGGAGGCGAGGAGACACTGAGACTGGATTTTCACAATCACTTATTCATCACAAGTCTTTGTCATCTCGCTGATAAGTTGGCAGTTCTTAGAGCGCCCACGCAGTGTGGAGGATGCTGCGGTGGGGGGGCGACGCTGCGGTGGGGGGAGGATATTTTTGAGCAGGGAAGTAAAGGCATCAGGAGGAAAGAGAGGAGAGACAACAGCCAGGACACCTGACAGTCAGGTTGTTCTTGATTACGATAATTCCTCTTTTCCAGTTAGAGATCCAGAACGTTACAGTAACCAGGAACACTTCATTCCTGAACCCAGTTCAGCCGTGGGTCCATTGGTTGATGGTGCGGTTTGGGCGGAGCTTCTGGCGATGCTCAACACGTCCATTGATTGGGGACAGAAAGCGTGTCATGTCTGTCGTTGCTCTTGTTTGACGATGCGTTCGGTGTTTGAGTTCAACCCCGTTTGGTTATCAGTCAGGCTTTTTACAGCTCAGTGATCGGTGATCTGTGAGAAACCCAACCCTACGTAAAGCCCGATTGGCTTTAACTGCTCCAGATCAGATCAGTCCAAATCACTGCAACCTGGGAAAGTCTGAGCATTGCACTCTAGCAATCTGACTGACAGCTGACCCTGTTAGTTCATCGGCACGTCACTTTAGACTTCAAGCATCTCAACCACCCCAAAGGCCGGCGGACATTTTGTCTGCCATCAAAAAGCTGCTGGAGGTGGAAGAGTGTGTCCTTGGCTAGAACCAAACCAGAACCAGACGGACTGAGGCTTGATAAAGGAGAAGCAGCGAAAGACTCAAGTCTTCAATTTGATCTAAGCCAGCAGATCAGCCATGATCCAAATGCAGAGGATAGAAACAAAAGGAAAACTAGACAACTTCAGATGTAACAGATGGATCACCTGTAAATCCAGGGAATGTTGTTCACTTTTATCATGAGTCGGCACTTTGGTTTCAGGGCCGCCTGACTTTGCAGAAAACGCCACAGGCCTCAAACTGGAAATGAATCAGTTTTTATTAACTATATTTTGACTGTCCTCACTGAGACGATCCAAACTGCTGAGGTTCTGCTCCTCATCACCTCACTGTTTAACTTTCCTGTGGAAGATCATGAATGTTTCATCTGACTTCTGTTGGTTTCCGTGTTTTCTCTGGTTGACAAAACCTTCCAAACTCAGGCAGAGTTTTATCCCAGGAAGAGCAGCGAGCGCCTGCCTGCCTGGCTGTTAGTGCAGCATCAACAGAACAGCGCCGGCAGCAACGTCTGGCATATTCAGGTCACTCCACAACAACCTGGGAGCTCACAGGTACGGCTCAGAGCAGGAGCAAATCACTCCCACACGCTGCGCTCCTGCGCTTCCCGCCAGGACAGAGCGGCACTTTGTGTGTCAAACAGGAGGCGCCGCTCAGAGAGGATGGAGATGTTCACGAGCAGCGGTTAGATGGTAGCATTTTATCAGAGCGGTCTGACACAGAGACAAGACACGTCATTAAAATAGAAATTTTATAGCTTGATTTTAAAGCGATTCATATTGATTTATTTCCTCTATGATGTGGGAACATTCCTGAAAAAAATGTAATTTAAGCAGACACTTTGAAGCGGCTCTGATGCGACGTAGCGAATCCTGTGTGTTGATACATTCTGACTCGTTTACTTGCAACTGAACTTTGACTACAAAAATATTGAGGGAAAAAAATGGCTGATTCATAAAACTGATTAGCCGCAAGCCATGACCTTGTTTAGCAGTTCCACAGCAAATGCTGTGACATAATACACAAAAACTATGTGTTTTTTTAAATCACAGAAGGAATATAAAGATATCTACACAAAACAAGGAGAGAATAGATTTACATGTTTTCCACTCCTAGACACTCAAAGTACACAAAAAGATGTTTTTAAGCACTGAAAAAGTGGATTTTTTGTAATAGGTCTCCTTTAAATCTGCCTACTTTTGCTGGGATCTGTTTGTGACGTGTTGCTACCACTAGGTGCACGATAATACACCAAGTTGCCAAAGCTTCAACACCTCATAAAGAGGTGAAGACCAACAGGAAGACGTCCTTTTATGGCACATAGAATAAAATGATGCTTTATTGTCCCTCAGTGGGAGGTTTCAGTTTATCTCATTCATTATTTTTGTTTTCACGGTTATGATGATGCTGAAGTAAATTCCAGATCAGCTGTTCTGCTCCAGATAAACTGATCCACAGGTCGGGTTGTTCCAGAACCTCCTGACTCACCGCTCTACCAAGTCCATTCAGTCAGAGCTGAACCTGTTTTACCTCTAGTGATCACTTCACAGCATTTACACAATGAAGCTAAAGCTACGTTTACATTTTCACATTTTAATTGGGGAAAAGTTTCACATTTTGACAGAACGCCTGAACATCTGGAGTCAGCTGTAGTTATTATGCCAGGCCATCAGATGGTGCTGTGATTTTAGCATGTCATTAAACACACACGTGCTTTTCAGCCTTAGCTTCACCTCATATTAAGAGCCACCCAGCTCCGATGAACCAAGCGCTCATGTAGACCAAGCTATGCTAAACTGAACAGGTCCAGTATCAAGATGTTACCTGCCATTGTTTTTGTTTTTATCGGAGGACTTCACACCTCCAGCAGGTGTTGCGGAAAAGTTTCACTTTGATTCCTCGTTCCAAAACGTCCTGGTGTCAGAGCCTCCAGCCACTGGAGAACCAGAACCTCTTCTATCTGAGATCCAGTTTGAAATATCCAGATTTGTAAAATGTAACTAAGACCCGCCTCCTGACAAAGTTCGGAAAATGTAACCAAAGTGGGCGGAGCCATGATACAGAGGGGCGTGGCCAAATCAGAGGCTGATTGATAAGCTTTGCGACTTTGTCACAATATTCAACTCTTCAGACCCTCGAGAAACTTTTTCCTCGTCAATAAAAACCGACTAGCGACAAATCTAGCAACATTTCTTCTGTAGAACTGGAGACTTTTGTGGTTTTATACCTGAACCAGACGTTAAGGTTGAATCGCTGGAACCAATAGGAAAATTCAGCTGCAGTACCACTGTTCGTCCCAAAGAGGGCAGCACTATGACAGCTTTCAGACAAATATTGCATAGTTTTAAAAAATTACATACAAAAAAAATCCAATTTAAACAGGAACATAAAGATAGCCAATGAGAACTGAAAGGCCAATGTAGACAGTTAATCTGCGAAAAACAATATTGATTTGGAGCTTGGAGTTCCTTTGACTGGAGGATTTGATCCATATCTCTAAATAAAACATCAATATTAACCTTAGATTCAACAGCCATTATGAGATGTAAACTATTTAAGGCAGCAGTTAACTCATCATGACCTGAACACCATCAGATTTAAAACGTGTTTTAAAGCCGTTGTTATGCACATTAATGGTTTAAACTGTCAGAGCTCATGTTAAGCCTGGGAACTGAACCTTCAGGTCTCCTCCGGGGTTTCATAAACACTGACCCTGCTTCATGTAAACATAGCGGCCAGTTGTGTGTTTAGCCACTGACAGGCGGTTTAAACCGGCCGGAAGGACTCCTCACACCGCCGACAGCCCCGGACTCACCTGTAATTGTAGGAGGGGAACCTGCTGCTCTCCTTCAGCATCATCTTGTAGAGAGAAATCACCTGAGACCGAGTGGAAGCAGCCATGATGCTACACAGTGCGCGTCTCCGTCCCTCTCTCAGTTTGAGCGCCAGGACCCTTATTTCTAGGCAACCAAGTCGTGCCTGAACAGAAACAACTATTTAAAATTGTATGTTAATCACAATTTGATTATTTGTTTTATATTAAAGAAACTTTGTTTATAAGTGGAAAGATTAGTAATATAATAAATATACGTTGTGACATAAAATAATATTTATTGCCTTTAAGCCGTACAGGCGCATCTCCGCCAACTAAACAGCAGCCAACACAGGAGAGTGACAGAAGGTGAGTTAGCTTTGCTTCTTTAACCTGTAAATATGTCTTTAAGTAGAGAAACATGAGGCTTTAATGAATGAACTACACCACCAGGGTTAAATTCTTCACGAACTGGTATTGGTTCGGCTTTTTCACAGCTTTACTGTACACATAAAACGTCTTTGTTTTGGGTCAACATGTTAACTGCTGCAGAGACAACTGACTGAGCTGCAGCTGCTTTAATTAACTTAACCTTCATGGTTACACAGACACAAAGCTATTTAAACCTCCGACAACCTTTAAATATACAGCTAGTAGGTTCTGCTGTGACCGTTCTTAAACTGGACTCTACAGAACCAAAAAGTAACAAAGCTACATGTTCCCAAAACGGAAACAAGGCTTCATTAATCTGATTTTATCAATTCAAAAATAGTTGATTTATCCCAGAGGAAAAAACTAAATGTCATGGTAAGTATATTGAAAGAGATGATGTGGCCTATGATGCTGTGTGCAGGAAGGCTCTCCTGTAGCAGTCTGTCTTGCAACACATTCAAAGAGGCCTCTGACTGAAGACTGATGCAACAATAGCATCCTAATGACAGCCTGACATGCTAACAGCTCAATATCCAGGCAGCAGAGATGATATTTCACAGCAACACGTCCTGAATGACGCCATCAGCTCTTAGCTAGCTATGCTAATCCGCCTCTTTTGCTTTTGCTGCTCCTTTTTGAATCTGCCTGGTCAGAAAGCTGGGCAGAGAGATGTTGGAATAGGGGATGTGGTGATTTAAACTTCCTCCTCCTCTCTGTGTCCATGAAGACTCCCTTTAAACTCCTCTTGGATTTGGGGTCATAGGTCAGGGAGATACTAACCAGCTGATCATTGTTGAAAGAACAAAATCTTTAAAATGCCATTGCTGATGTTTTCCTGATGATGAGGTCTAAACTGTCTCTGAGTCTACTTCCTGTATCGCTAAACCCCGTGACCTCTGTGTGGGTCTGTGTGTGTGTGTGGGGGTGTGTGTGTGCGTGTGTGGGGGGGGGGAGGGGTCTGTGTGTGCCTGTGTGGTGTGATCTTTAGCCTGGATGTGTAAAAGGTCACAGACACATCCTGACTCCTGATATCCATCTGTCTTTGAGAGTAAAGGTCACGGTTCCGGCTGTGTGTGTCGGCCCGTGTTGGTTCTTTGTTGGCGCTGATGCGACCCGGTCCATTTTTAGACAGGTGTGTTTGCTAAAACCAAACAAGTTTTGATTTTAATTTTGCCCTATTTTTCTTAAAATAAGTTTTGAATATATGGAGGCCAGAAAATCTGAAACATTAGTGAAGGAAGTAAAGTTTGTGACTTATTTTAAAAAGTGTCTTTTGGCTGTATTTTAGAACTGCTACAAGCTAAACTTTCAGAACCATAAATCCTGAAATTTGCAGAACTTAATTTTCAAATTAAAAAGTTTAATCTGAGTTTAAACAGAAGCAGGTCTCAGCGGTTCTGGAGGGAATGACCAGAAACAGGAAACCTCTGTTTTAGAGGACATGTTGAATAATATTACAGTCCATACATACTTTAACCCTTTTCTAAAAACTCCTTTTCATTCATGACATAAACTTTATTATGTATGAAAACACACAGTGGGAATCATGTTAGCTACATCTCAAGCTAATGTCTGTCTTCTTTACGTGTTTGGGGTTCAGCCAATCAACAGCAAGGAAAATAAATGCCACTTCTGGATTGGCTGCTTTTCAAACGCCAGCAAACAGCTTGTTAGGTATATCTATAAAAATAGATTTTTTAAAACTATCTTATCTAAACACTACAAAAAACAGAAACCGGTGAATTTTGTAAGTATTTAGGAGGTAAGTAGCACAGAATGGGCTGCGCTCTGATATGTTACCTGAAGCTCACCTGCATCATGATGTCAGTACAGCTGAGTTATAAACAGGAAAAACGGATGGGACCGAGAAGCGGACCCTGTGGCGCCCCACATGGCAGAGGAGGAAGATGGATTATTAATTATTTTGGATTATTGATCATATTGGAGTCCGTTATCAGATAAAGTAAAACTGTTGGGATTCTGATAGTCAGAGCTGTGGAAGTCCAAACATGACTAAATATTTCTACAGATAGAGACACAGATCACTTCCTGTTGTTCCTCCAGGTTGAGAAAAACACTGAGTTTAATAAATACATAGTTGGAGATGTTTGTTTCCTCCTGCGTCTGTCAGGAGCCGAGTGACGGACGGCTCTGCTCTCTGATCAATAAAGGAGGATTTCCTTCAGTCCCAGCCGACCGGACCGACTCATCCAGACTCATCCTCTGAATCCTGCAGATCAGCAGCAGCTTCTGGGCCGCGGCGCCTCTCATCCTGCGTCACGCCTCATTTCCCAGTCCCAGGTCGGCTCTGATCACTTTCTGTCAGCTTCAGCTGCACCAGGACCCAAGAGAACCTGCGCCGTTCTGCCCAATAACAGCAACAACCACGTTACAGGGAATCACCAGTAATAACTCCGGTTCTGAAGCAGCAGATTTATATCAAATTCAAATAGTTTGTTCCAAAGCGCTAAAGCGCTACATCAGAGACTCGGGGAGAACAGGCGGCATAAAGACGGCCGGGTGGAGGCTTGGGAACGGGAACGTGACGATCTGGGCTTTAGGGGCTCCATGGCTGCCTGGGGCGAATTCACTTCAGGTTATTTATAACTGCCAGTGGTATTTATAACTGACGCTTCCACTACGGTGCTAACAGCAGAGCTAACAGAGTTTAGTTGTTTTGACAACTTGGCTTCACGTAGATAATTTATTTCTAATAAATTCTAATTTGCTTCCATAGAATAAAGTTTGACTGTTTTTTGGTTATCAGCTGATTCAAGTAGAAGTTTACCTTCATGCTTTTATTGTGAAATCTGTTTTACTGCGTTAGCACGTCATGGTGGCATCAACTGGTTGAATTTAGCAATTTAGCATATGCTTAGCATTTGCATATGATGTAGCACAGAGTGCTACATCATATGATGAAGTGCTACATCATATGATGAAGCACTTAAGTGTTAGCTTAAATTAAATATTGTTGTATTGCTTTAAAATGAGGATTAAATGCTGTGTTTTTGTAGCGCTTTAGCATTTGCTTCTGATAACATTAGTATCCTAATGTTAGCTTCTGCTAAATACTCCTTTGTTGCACCTTTACATCCTCTAAATAATGTTATTGTAGTGCTTTAACATTAGCTTCAACTAAACACCATGTCACTGTAGCATTTAATGCTAACTCCTGCTATATATGACCTTGTTGTAGAGCTTCAGGATTAGCTTCTGCTAAATAATGTCGTAGCATTTTAGAGTTAGCTCCTGCTAAATATTAAGTTGTTTTAGTGCTTTAGCGATAGCATGAACTAAATACTCTTATTTCAGCGCATTAATCTTAGCTTCTGCTAAATACTGCTTTAGCATTAGCAGAACTACTATTTACTCTTAGGGCTTTAGGGTTAGCGCAGCTAGCTTTTAGCGCCATAAGGTAAAGTTTTGGGCCTGTTGTGCAGCGGTTTGACGGCGCGGCGCCCTGCTGCTGATTGGATGTAATGAAGCCTGATGGTCGGATCAGCTTCCCTCTCAGCCCTGATGAGCTGCTTTGATTCTCCGGCTGCTCATTTCCGTCTCGCTGAGCCGTGAGCTGCAGATTGAGTTTTCCGTCTCCTTTCCACCTGGCAGATCAAGGACCGCGGCGTCCCGGCCATCGATCTCTTCCTCCCGTGTTCAGACGGCGGAAAAACCCGTCTGGGACCCGAGCCGGCCTCCTGTGTGCAGAGGTAAAACCAGCCGGTAAACACTCTGACATTTACAGTCGTGTTAAATAAAACTGATGTTCAGTCTGCGCCGTGAAGGAGCTCCAGGCCTCCTGAATGTCAGTCCGGCTGGGAACGCGGCGGCCGACCGGCTCCTCAGGAGGAATTACTGAACTGTTTGAATTGAACGATTCCCAACGCGCCGCCGGCCGCTGTGTTTAATGTCAGGCCAGCGCCATGGGAACCAAGGCCTTGACCCCCGTGGTGACCTCAGCTTTGAACTCTGACCTTTTCCAGGTCCTCTGTTTCCAGAAGCTGCTCTGGAAAACAAACACAAAAAACTGAATCATTTTCCAGGTTATAAGTTAAAAATCAGACATTTTCTCTAATATTCTAGAATTATTGACTCAATTATTGACCATAACAGATTTTCTTATTGATCGATCGCCAACCATCTACATCCATCAACTCCTGACTGGATCCTGACTTAACCAGAGTTCTGGTTCTGTAACATGTTCTGGTTCTGGTTCTGGTTCTGTCGGTGTGGGTAAATCTGTTTTCTGCAGAAAGCTCTTGGGTTTTCCTGGCGCTGTGTCTCTGTGTGCTGGTGTCCTCCATCTGTTGTAGGAAAGCCTTCCTGAACCTGCTGAGCCCACTGCGCGCACACACACACACACACACACACACACACACAACACACACGGTTATATAACCTGTGAAACACTCCCATGGTCTCAGATCTCTGTGAAATCAGGGGAAGGAAAAACTCTTGCAACATCTCGCTGCATCCATTCTGCATTTTCAGCCTCTTTCCTTTTGAATATGCTTTTCTGTGACCTCTGACCCCTCAGTGGAGCCTGGTAGTGTCCCCTTCTGATCGGTTAAACCTGTGAAAATCAAATCTGGAGGCGCTAATTAGAGGCAGCAGAGTGTCAGGCCCCTGAGGGCCTTCAGTCAACCTGCGGAAGGATTTTCGGTTAGTGCTGAGCGGCTAGCACTGAACGCTAGCATTGAGCAGTTAGGCTTGAGCGGTTAGCGCTGAGTGGTTAGCACCGAGCAGCCAAGCGGTTAGCACTGAACAGCCAAGCGGTTAGCATTGAGCGGTTAGCACCAAGCAGCCGAGCGGTTAGCACTGAGCAGCCGAGCGGTTAGCACAGAGCGGTTAGCACCGAGCAGCCGAGCGGTTAGCGCTGAGCGGTTAGCGCTGAGCAGCCAAGCTATTAGCACTGAGTGGTTAGCGCCGAGCAGCCAAGCGGTTAGCACTGAGCGGTTAGCACTGACCAGCCGAGCGGTTAGCACCGAGCAGCCAAGCGGTTAGCACTGAGCAGCCAAGCTATTAGCACTGAGTGGTTAGCGCCGAGTAGCCAAGCGGTTAGCACTGAGCGGTTAGCGCCGAGCAGCCAAGCGGTTAGCACTGAGTGGTTAGCGCTGAGCAGCCAAGCGGTTAGCACTGAGCGGTTAGCACTGACCAGCCAAGCGGTTAGCACTGAGCGGTTAGCGCCGAGCAGCCAAGTGGTTAGCACTGAGTGGTTAGCGCCGAGCAGCCAAGCGGTTAGCACTGAGCGGTTAGCGCCGAGCAGCCAAGCGGTTAGCACTGACCAGCCGAGCGGTTAGCACCGAACAGCCAAGCGGTTAGCGCTGAGTGGTTAGTGCTGAGCAGCCAAGCGGTTAGCACTGAGCGGTTAGCACTGACCAGCCAAGCGGTTAGCACTGAGCGGTTAGCGCCGAGCAGCCAAGTGGTTAGCACTGAGTGGTTAGCGCCGAGCAGCCAAGTGGTTAGCACTGAGTGGTTAGCGCCGAGCAGCCAAGCGGTTAGCACTGAGTGGTTAGCGCTGAGCAGCCAAGCGGTTAGCACTGAGCGGTTAGCACTGACCAGCCAAGCGGTTAGCACTGAGCGGTTAGCGCCGAGCAGCCAAGTGGTTAGCACTGAGTGGTTAGCGCCGAGCAGCCAAGCGGTTAGCACTGAGCGGTTAGCGCCGAGCAGCCAAGCGGTTAGCACTGACCAGCCGAGCGGTTAGCACCGAACAGCCAAGCGGTTAGCGCTGAGTGGTTAGTGCTGAGCAGCCGAGCGGTTAGCAATGAGCGGTTAGCATTGAGCAGTTAGCACTGAGCGGTTAGCGCTGACTATTGCTTTCTTCTCGTATCTTTTCTTGTTTTCTTGAAATATTCTGACTTTAGTCTCAGTAAATCTCTTTTCTTGGTTCTAATCGAACGTTTTAATCAGATCTTCATGTCATTTTTCCAGTTCTGATCAGAGGTTCTGATGAGATTCTTTGATAAAGATGGAAGGTGATGAAATAAATACAAGTTAACTTTCACTCTGACCTGTTTCTAGTCAAACATAAAAACTTAAACTCCAACCAGAGACGTTGATCTGGCTCCAGAGTTCTGGGGAAGTTTCTGCCTGAATAGAAAAGAACTCTAGTTCCTGAACTGGTTCAGTTCAGAGCGATTCATTCAGAGCACGTCTCCGTCAGTTTGGGGACGTGGGATGAGACGCCAGTAGAGGGCGCTAGCAGCCAGATCTGAGCTTCCTTCTTCATTTACTTGTTAAATTTAACGATCCAAAGACGTTTCAACTGGTCACCACTGCAGCGTTCAGTCGTCCTGCACCGAGAGGCAAAGCTCTAACCGCCAGAGAAGCAGACTGGTTGCTGGGCTGGTTGCTGGGCTGGTTGCTGTGGTGTTGGTGGTTTAATCCAGTCAGCTACTGGTTTCTCAGCGGGTTGCTGGTTCATCGCTCAGATGCCTGGCCTCTTTCTGCAGCTGTTGGCCGGTTAGCTCAGGAAGACCAGCTGTTGTGCCGAGCCGAGTGGAGCACCGGTTCAATCTGTGGAGCCTCTTTAGTCTGTGTGAAAACCAGCAGCAGAAACCAGTGGACCGGCTGCTGGCCTGTCTGTGATGGATGGAGGCGGTCCAGGTTCCTCCTGCTCAGGAACCGGGTTCAGACCCTGTGAGGCTCAGCAGGCGCTAGCGTTAGAGGTTTAAACCAACTGTGTACATTTCTCACCACACATTCCTTCATCAGTTTCAGCTTTAGGATCTGAATGAAGACCAGCAGGTTTGGTGAGCTGGTTGGGCACCTGGCCGGTCTCACCTGTTGGTGACGGTCTGGCTGCTGAACTCTGGTTGTATCGACTCTCAGCCGTTTTTATGACGCTGGTCGCCGCGCTGACGGCTGTCAGTGTGATCCGGCATCTTGGACCTTCAGGCTGGTTCCTCCAGGTTCTGGAGAATAAGGAGCAGCTCTCTGAGTTTCACCTGGATCATGACCGATAGATCGGATCCCGGATCCGTATTCTGGAGCCAGACCAACATGCTGCCTCTCCAGGCAGCGGATGGTTCTGCAGGACCATCCTCCGCTCTGTCGGTCTCCTTCATTATGAGCAGCGGCTCCCTGACTGCAGCGCCCCCCAGAGGACGGCTGTGGCCCAGCAGGGGGAACCAGACGTCTGTTTCTCTCACATCCCTGAAGAGCCGAGCGGCTTAATCAGCCAAAAGCGTTTTGCTGGTCTCCGTGTGCCGCAGGGGCGGCGCGCAGGGGCGGCGCGCAGGGGCGGCGCGCAGGGGCGGCGCGCAGGGGCGGCGCGCAGGGGCGGCGCGCAGGGCGGCGCGCAGGGGCGGCGCGCAGGGGCGGCGCGCAGGGGCGGTTAACAGGTGTTCAGGTGGTTTCCTCACCTTCTGCAGCTCCTCCAGCAGCAGGAAGTGAGACGGCATCAGGCTTAGAGAGGTTAGCTCCTGTTAGCCTCTGATGCTACCGTCAGGCACCAAGCTGACCTCTGACCTAGGGCTACATGTAAATAAAACAGCAGCTGGTAGAGCTGAACGTTATGGAGACGATCATTTCATTGAGTTGTTCTGGTCGATTCTGGACCCGATCGGCTGATTTTACTCATCTTCATTGTTAGAAGATCAATATAAAGAAACGTTAGTCCCGAGGAAGAGGAGGAGGAGGAAGAGGAGTTTCTGTTTGTCCAGATGCTGACTCAACAGGAAACTTTAAAACATGGCCAACATTGAAACTGGGTTTCCACTGTGTGGGTCGGCCCGGTTCTGGTTCTGGTCGGTTCTGGTCTAAATGGTCACCTTTAAAAGGACAATAAAATAAATTTAGCTAACATGATTGACAATGACTCAGCAGATTAGCCTCATTAAATATTCAGGTGTTTATTGTTTCTTGTGTTTCTGCACTGATGTTTTAAAGCACTTTGACATAAATAACTTCATTCTTTGTTCACACAGATTCATGCGTCACATCAGATGCTCTACAACATGCTAACATAAAAGCTAACTAGCACCTCATGTAGCTGTGCTAACAGCTACCGCTAACATTGTTAGCGTTAGCGGCGCAGCGCCGGCCGTCGCCTCAGCGGGTGAACTCTGACCTGCGGTGAAAGCTGCAGCCTCATCAGTTTGTTTCAGTGGATCAGATTCTGATTCATCCATTAATATTCATGTGAGAAACTGACTTTATGTTGAAACTCATTTTTGTGACGATAGAAACGTCTCGTTAGCGGGGCGCTCTGCTCTGTGTGGGGAACATCAGGTCGGGGTTTCCTGTTTCTGGTGGATCGGCGTTTCCATCAACACCAGTTAGCTTCAGGTTTCTGTCGGCTCGCCGCAGCAGGAAGACCCAGCCGGAGAGGTGATTGATCGGGAAGGGGCGGCGGCGTCCCTCAGGGCGGCGGCCTGCAGCGATCGATGGGCCGAACCGTGGCTGCTGTCACAAAGTCCTGACGCCTCCAAACTGAACGAGCTGCTATGAAATAATAATGAAGGATGAGAAATAAAACCTGCTTCACACAGAAACCAGGCAGGATTGGAGGAGGAAGTGACATCACAGCCCACCCTCATAAACGAGGAAATGCAGACAAAGTAAACAGATTTCTGGTTTATTGTTTTAGATTATGATGGTTTGAACCTGATTGGTTCAGGATGATCCTTCAGGTCAGTTTGAACTTTGAACTTTGGGTCTGATTTAGAGCTTTACTGGATTATGTGTGAACAGGAAAATGAAATGATGTGAAATCAGTTTGGATAATTTGGCTTATCAGTTTGGAAGAGTTTTTTATCAGTTAATATCAATAATTATTGGTTATTGTTTTGTTTTACGTTTCTGAAAAACCCCCAAACTGGTGACGGGACATTTCCTGTTGCCTTCCTCTCCACAACGTTTCATGAGCCTCAGAGGATAAATATGAAACTGCTGCTGCGCAAGTTGCTCAGCAGGCTGTTGCTAGGCAACCACAGAGCGAGTGAGTTAGCTGATGCTACCGAGCTAGCTGAGCTAGCTTGAGAGGTTGAGCAGCTGAAGCCTTTTCTCTGCCTACATCTCCCAGAATGCTGTGCGGTTCAATGAATGTTGTAAATATTAACTATTCAATGTATTATCTATTGATATTAATCTGTGACAGTATCTATAGTTATTGATTTATTGTTAGTTGTAGTCAGGAACCAATAATCTGTGGAAATGTTCCACCCTGGTTGATTCCAGTAGAACCGGGTCGACCGGACCCTCAGGTGTTAACGGGTTCAGTCGGTTCTGGTGACTCCTCTGTCACCACAAAGCATTGTGGGTAGTTTAGAGGCCTCAGCGCTGAGTGCTTACGGCGATACTCCGATCGGTTATTGATGTCAGCCCATATTTTCATGTCGGATCATCAATAAACTTTCCTCGTATTTTTGTGGATGTAGTGAATCCTTGTTTCCATGGCGACGCGTCCCCGTGCGTGGAAACCGTTTCCTGTAGCGCCGGCCTCGCTGTCCAGTTGTTGCTCAGTCGGGTGGATGAGATGGAGCTGCTGCCTCGGCACTTTTCTACTCCGACCATAAAATCTGCCTCGTTCTTCATCGTGTCAGCCCCTCCTCCTCCTCCTCCTCCTCTCTTTATATCCGTGGAAATCTCTTCCTCTATTATGTTTCTGCGGCTGCTGCAGGTTTGATCTAATGCTGCTTGTCAGAGAGCAGAACATCCGCAGATATGACTTCATTAGGAGGAGGAGGAGGAGCAGGTGATGAAGAGCAGCTGGGGTAAACGATGGAGGACGAGTCTCATCGACTCCTGCTGTGTTTCAGTTTCAGCAGCTCTTCGCCTCCTGACCTTTGACCCAGAACCAGTCGGACCAGGCATCCATGTTGGTTTCCGGCCTTTCAGGGTCAGAGGTCAACCTGCTGATGATGTCATTAAACATGGCGGCAGTTTGTCGCTCTAGGAGGCCGTCATCGTTAACGCTTTGAGTGACTCGTTTTTATTCAGTAGAAGATAAAATAAACATAAATATCTGATTTAATCTGGACAAGCTGAACAGAATCAGTTTGTTCCAGTCTGCGGTTCTGGAAAACGTTTCATTTCTGGTTCATTTATAACCTGCAACTGATAAATAAACATAATAAACTCATTTTAGAGTCAGAATCTTCTGGTGGGAGTTTCATCAAGCAATGGAGGAAGAAGAGGAGCAGATCTCGGTTCTAATCCGGCTTCATCGCGCTGAGACGCAGCGACAGGTGTTGGACATTGTATAACTGTCCACAGGAAGTGGTCACTGTCCACAGGAAGTGGTCACTGTGCCACAGTTAGCATAGTTAGCTTCAGCAGCAGTTTGTAGAAAGTTAAAACAGCTCAGAGATTTTCCAAACGCTTCCAACATTCCAGATCAAACGAGTTCAGCCTTCCTGTTGTCTGCTGAACGTCTCAGCTCTCTCTCGCTGTCCAGCAGCCAAGACTCAACATTGTCTGTTGCTGAGAATAAAAGCAGGACAGCAGCGCTGTGCATCGTCTCCTCGCACTTCCTGTGTGTCTCAGGACTCTTCCTCGCTCCTCTTCCTCCTCTGCAGTCAGTGATTTATCACTTCCTGTTTTCTGTCCGGATGAATCCCTGAGTGTTCCTGCAGCGCCGTGTCCTTTATGCCTCTGATGCGTTTCTTCACGTGTGTCACCATGGTGACGTGGCTGGGATGTTTGCTGGGATGTTTGCTCTGGCCGGGTTCTGGCCGGGTTCTGGCCAGGTTCTGGCCGGGTCGTGCCGCCCGTCCTTCAGCGATCTGGCAGCGCTGCTGGCCGCCGCCGCGCCGCTTAGTGGGAACAAGCCTTTGGCAGCCAAACAAGGGATTTTCTCAACAACCTTCACAACCCATGAGTCATGTTTTGCTGCTCTCCGCTCCGCTCCCCTCAGAACCGCCAACCGGACCCGGTGGCAGCTGTAATTGGTGGAAACAACCAGACATCACTGGGAATTACAGAGCAGCTCAGCACGACTGGATCTGCAGAAACGGCTAAAATTCAGCTGAACAAGAGAAACTTTGTATTTAACAGAGAAACGGCTCAGTCAAAACCTTTTACTGGCTAAATATTGAATAAATACTCAGATTTAGAGCAGCTTCCTCCAACCCGGCTCTGCTGAATCATGGAAACTAAACTCCAGACAGATGAAAACGTTCAGATTTTCTAAAACGTTTTCCCTCAGTCCAGTTTAATAAATCAAGATTTAAACAAATTCATTTCATTAATTCATCATTAATTTAGCATGTTAAACATTTTCATCACCTTTTTTCACCTGGATCCTTTGTGTTTGTGTGTTTCTGGTACGACCGTAAATCTGACACACAGCGACGTGCGTCAGATGCTCGTTTCAGTCGTAACCATAGAAACAGGAGCTATCCCCATCTAATATTATTAAATTAATATTAAATAATCTGAGCTTCAGAATACAAACGTTAATGTTTGTATTCTGGCCTGAGTGACCTCTGACCTCCATCCATCCATCCATCTTCTTCCACTTATCCAGGTCGGGTCGCGGGGTCAGCAGCCTAAGAAGGGAGGCCCAGACCTCCCTCTCCCAGGTTCTTCCAGCTCCTCTGAATCCCGAGGCGTTCCCAGGCCAGCAGAGGATCATCGTCCCTCCAGCGTGTCCTGGTCTTCCTCTCCTCCCAGTGGGACCTGAACTCCTCACCAGGGAGCCGTCCATCCTGACCAGATGCCCGAGCCTCAGCTGGCTCCTCTCGATGTGGAGGAGCAGTGGCTCTACTCTGAGTCCCTCCAGGATGACCGAGCTTCTCTCTCTAAGGCAGAGCCCAGCCCCCCTATGGAGGAAACCCATTTCGGCCGCTTGTATCCGAGATCTCGTTCTTTCAGGCATGACCCAAAGCTCATGACCATAGATGAGGGTAGGAACGTAGATCGACCGGTAAATCGAGAGCTTCGCTGCTTGGCTCAGCTCGCTCTTCACCACGACGGACCGGTACAGCGCCGCTTCACGGCAGACGCTGCGCCAATCCGCCTGTCGATCTCCCGCTCCCTTCTTCCCTCATTCATGAACCCAGAGATACTTGAACTCCTCCACTTGGGGCAGGACATCCCCCCGACCCAGAGAAGGCACTCTACCCTTTTCCGGCTCAAGACCACGCCCTCAGATTCGGAGGCACTGATCCTCATCCCGACCACTTCACACTCGGCTGCGAACCGCTCCAGTGAGAGCCGCAGATCACGTCCCGATGAAGCCAACAGGACCACATCATCCGCATCATATCAAGACCACAACCTCTGACCTCTGACCTCTGTAAATATATTTACTGTAATTATCGCAGTTTTAATGTTGAATTAGCGTATCGTATCGTTATGGAGGAAAAACTCCAAATGATGCATGTCAGAAGAAATACTGTAGAAAAACCTTCAAGATAAAATCCAGGTTTCACTTCTGCACCTCCTGTGTGTGTGTGTGTGTGTGTGTGTGTGTGTGTGTGTGTGTGTCGGTGTGTGTGTGTGTGTGTGTGTGTGTGTGTGTGTGTGTGTGTGTGTGTGTGTGTGTGTGTGTGTGTGTGTGTGTGTGTGTGTGTGGTGTGTGTGTGTGTGTGGGGGTGTGTGTGTGTGTCGGTGTGTGTGTGTGTGTGTGTGTGTGTCGGTGTGTGTGGGGTGTGTGTGGTGTATGTGGGGGTGTGTGTGTGGGGGTGTGTCTGTGTGTGTGTCTGTGTGTGTGTGTGTGTGTGTGTGTGTGTGTGTGTGGGTGTGTGTGTGTGTGTATGTGGGGGTGTGTATGTGTGTGTGTGTCTGTGTGTGTGTGTGTGTGTGTGTGTGTGTGTGTGTGTGTGTGGGGTGTGTGTGTCGGTGTGTGTGTGTGTGTGTGTGTGTGTGTGTGTGTGTGTGTGTGTGTGTGTGTGTGTGTCGGTGTGTGTGGGGGTGTGTGTGTGTATGTGGGGGTGTGTGTGTGGGGGTGTGTCTGTGTGTGTGTGTGTCGGTGTGTGTGTGTGTGTGTGTGTGTGTGTGTGTGTGCGGGTGTGTGTGTGTGTGTGTGTGGGGGTGTGTGTGTCGGTGTGTGTGTGTGTCGGTGTGTGTGTGTGTGTGTGTATGTGTGTGTGTGTGTGTGTGTGTGGTCGTGTGTGTGGGGGTGTGTGTGTGTGTGTGTGTATGTGGGGGTGTGTGTGTGGGGGTGTGTCTGTGTGGGTGTGTGTCGGTGTGTGTGTGTGTGTGTGTGTGTGTGTGTGTGTCGGTGTGTGTGTGTGTGTGTGTGTGTGTGTGTGTGTGTGTGTGTGGGCGGCCGTATGTGTTGCTGTTTGGCGCCGGAGGATCGGACATATGGAGCCAGGATCTCATGCTGTGAGGAGAATCGTGAAGAATCGGGTTCAGTTCATAAAATCCACATGAAGCAGAACAATATGGACCCAATAATAAAAAAATCATTTTTCTGAAACATGTCAGCAGAAATGAATCTGCAGGAAGTGAAAATATCAGCCTGATAAACACCAAGGTGAGAGAAATGATTTAATCTTCTGAAGGAAGTCAGATGAGCCGTTTCCATCAACGTTTTGATTTATCGCTTCAGGAAAGACGAAACGTTTGATGGAAACGGAAAAACTAACATTAACTTCCTGAAGCTTACAGAAACATTTTGATGTTTTTTAATGATTTTGAGTGGATGGCTGAAGGAGAGATGGAAACGTTCATCGGTGGCTCTGCCTTACCAGAGGAACCAAACTGAAACATTTCTCGCTCTGAGGCGGACGACCTCGCGGACCCTCTACTTCCTGTTTGTGGCAGCCATGTTGATGACATCACGCTGTGGTGGCAGAAACTCGACTCATTCGCGTTTCATTTTTAAAAGTTTCTGTTTTGTCAGAGCCTCGATTTGATGGTTTAGTTTCACCTGCAGCCGACGATCTCCCCTGACCTTGTCTTGTCCCTGACCTCTGACCCCTGACGCCTCGGCGCCGGCCGGTCCGGCTCAGCAGCATCAATCCGTTTTGCTGCAGAGCCTCTGCAGTGCTGCGGCCTGTTGGCTGAGGGAGATGAGTGCAAACATTTGCCCGTTAAAGGGCAGCAGAGAGGGAAACTGATGGCGGCGCTGCGGCTCCCGCCACGCCTGACCTCCCGCCCGCCTGACCTCCCGCCACGCCTGACCTCCCGCCCCGCCTGACCTCCCGCCCCGTCTGACTTCCCGCCCGCCTGACCTCCCGCCCCGCCTGACCTCCCGCCACGCCTGACCTCCCGCCCCGCCTGACCTCCCGCCACGCCTGACCTCCCGCCCCGCCTGACCTCCCGCCACGCCTGACCTCCCGCCCCGTCTGACCTCCCGCCCCGCCTGACCTCCCGCCCCGCCTGACCTCCCGCCACGCCTGACCTCCCGCCCGCCTGACCTCCGCCACGCCTGACCTCCCGCCCCGCCTGACCTCCCGCCACGCCTGACCTCCCGCCACGCCTGACCTCCCGCCCCGCCTGACCTCCCGCCCCGTCTGACTTCCCGCCCCGCCTGACCTCCCGCCCCGCCTGACCTCCCGCCACGCCTGACCTCCCGCCCCGCCTGACCTCCCGCCACGCCTGCCCGCCCGCCACGGCTGACCTCCCGCCACGTCTGACCTCCCGCCCCGCCTGACCTCCCGCCACGCCTGACCTCCCGCCCCGCCTGACCTCCGCTGAGGAGCTGCGGTTTATCTCTACACCTTCCTCCCCGCTGCTGACTGCAAATGATAAATGTATTGATCGGATCCAGGCTGATTGATCAGCAAACGGCGGCAGGAGGAAGAGAACAAACTGTTTCAGGTGAAACTGATTTCTGCTCCGTTATAAACTGGAAGCAGCGATCAGTCGAATGTTAGGCCAGCAGGATCCTAAAGGTTAGAACCTGTACGGCTCAGGAGCCTGGAAGAAAAACCTTGATTAGAGGGATCAGCAACATGTAGAGGAGGGGCAGAGGGGTGGATGGATGACGGATGGATGACGGATGGATGACGGATGGGTGACGGATGGATGACGGATGGATGGATGACGGATGGATGACGGATGGATGACGGATGGATGACGGATGGGTGACGGATGGATGACGGATGGATGGATGACGGATGGATGACGGATGGGTGACGGATGGATGACGGATGGATGACGGATGGATGACGGATGGATGACGGATGGATGGTTAATCAACATAAACAAACCAACAGATTTTCTCTATGTTGATGATTTTCTGTTTTTCAGTCTAAAGTTTTGTGTTTTAATAATTGACAGTTTTAATGTTTTTAACTTGAATTATTTACAGACATTCAGCAACACAGTGTGAAGGTCAAAGGTCGGAGCTGCAGGTTTTAGGATCTGTCTCTATGCTGATGATTTACTGACGTTCGTCTCATTTGTTCATATTTTAAGGAGCTTAATGTTTTATCATGTTGTGACTTAAATAGTTAAACTCTTAAATCTTCATGTTGGAACTTCAGTAAAAACCAGGAAAACTATTTAAACTTCCTAAAGCTGAATCAGTTTAAAGCATTTATTGTGTTTGCAGTTAAATCGCAGCGTTTGTTACTCTAAGCAGGAGTTTAATGTCTGACGTTCCCAGGATGATTTAAGGAACCTTCAAAGATCCATTTATTTATTTGCATTTTATAGATTTTTCTGATTTCTCAGCCAACGGTTCATGTTCTGTCTGTTGGCATTGGTGGTTGCTATGGAAACCAGATGATGTCGTCGTGGCTGCAGGATCCTGTGTTGGCTGCTGCGGTGCAGTGAACAGATCGGATCAGAACCGAACTGTTCTGATCCGGTTCCGTTCCAGTCACTCTGACTCTGCTGTTCCTCTCCAGCTCCATGGACTCGTCCTCATGATGTTGGGTTCTTCGTTCTTCCCCTGCGGCCGGCTCCGGCTCCGCCCCCTGCTCCGCCCCCTGCTCCGCCCCCTGCTCTCAGAGTTCTGGCCCGGCGGCGGCGCGGCGCCGGCCAGGCGACTCGCCGCCGAGGGCCACACCCTGCAGCCTGTGATTGGCCGGGACTCCGTCGAGCTGCTGGGCCACTCCTACCCCCGCGACAACTTCACCAACGTCACGCCGAAGATCCTGGCCAAGGTGGGCTTCCACCTGCAGAACCAGCCGTACCACCCGCTGTGGCTCGTCAAGGAGCGCATCAAAGCTCACTTCTACAGGTGAGACCCGACGGGCCCAGGTCCAGAATCTGGAGGAAACGCTTCAGTAAACGCCTTAAAGACCAGAACAATCGGTTTGGGAGAATCAGCTAAAGTTAGCGGTCAGCCAGGTCCAACATCAGTGTCTGACCTCAGAAATGTAATTCTGGAAGGACGATAAAAATGACTGGAAACTGTTGCAGATTGTCGCGCTGAAGCCGGATGTTAAAGGGGCGGCGTCGTCATCCCATCCCAGTTCTAACTGGTCCGTTGCTGTGGTTTCCCTCCATCTTGTTTCCTCTGCAGCTCGTTCGTCGGTCGCTGGGGCAACCCGCTGTTCTCCGTCCACGACAACCTGAGTCCAGTGGTGACGGTGGAGCAGAACTTTGACAGGTCAGAGGCTTCCTGATGCACCAACTGGTTCTGGTTCTGGGTCTGGGTCTGGGTCTGGTTCTGGGTCTGGGTCTGGGTCTGGATCTGGGTCTGGGTCTGGGTCTGGTTCTGGGTCTGGGTCTGGTTCTGGGTCTGGATCTGGGTCTGGGTCTGGTTCTGGGTCTGGTCTGGTCGGTTCTGGGTCTGGGTCTGGGTCTGGGTCTGGTTCTGGGTCTGGGTCTGGGTCTGGGTCTGGGTCTGGTTCTGGGTCTGGGTCTGAGTCTGGGTCTGGGTCTGGTTCTGGGTCTGGGTCTGGTTCTGGGTCTGGGTCTGGTTCTGGGTCTGGATCTGGGTCTGGGTCTGGTTCTGGGTCTGGGTCTGGGTCTGGTCTGGGTCTGGGTCTGGTTCTGGGTCTGGATCTGGGTCTGGGTCTGGTTCTGGGTCTGGTTCTGGGTCTGGATCTGGGTCTGGGTCTGGTTCTGGGTCTGGGTCTGGTTCTGGGTCTGGGTCTGGTTCTGGGTCTGGATCTGGGTCTGGGTCTGGGTCTGGGTCTGAGTCTGGGTCTGGGTCTGGTTCTGGGTCTGGGTCTGGTTCTGGGTCTGGGTCTGGTTCTGGGTCTGGATCTGGGTCTGGGTCTGGTTCTGGGTCTGGGTCTGGGTCTGGATCTGGGTCTGGGTCTGGTTCTGGGTCTGGGTCTGGTTCTGGGTCTGGATCTGGGTCTGGGTCTGGTTCTGGGTCTGGATCTGGGTCTGGGTCTGGGTCTGGGTCTGGGTCTGGATCTGGGTCTGGGTCTGGGTCTGGGTCTGGGTCTGGGTCTGGTTCTGGGTCTGAGTCTGGGTCTGGGTCTGGGTCTGGTTCTGGGTCTGGTTCTGGGTCTGGATCTGGGTCTGGGTCTGGGTCTGAGTCTGGGTCTGGGTCTGGTTCTGGGTCTGGATCTGGGTCTGGTTCTGGGTCTGGGTCTGGTTCTGGGTCTGGATCTGGGTCTGGGTCTGGGTCTGGGTCTGGTTCTGGGTCTGGGTCTGGTTCTGGGTCTGGGTCTGGTTCTGGGTCTGGTTCTGGGTCTGGGTCTGGTTCTGGGTCTGGGTCTGGTTCTGGGTCTGGGTCTGGGTCTGGGTCTGGTTCTGGTTCTGGTCCTCCACATCGACTCCACTGAGCCTGAAGCCTGAAAAAATGTTGAGAAAAGAGGATGGACGAGGGAAGGTGGGTCCAGACCCAGTCCAGAACCTATCCAGAACCAGTCCTGAACCAGTCCAGAACCGGTCCAGAACCGGTCCAGAACCAGCCTAGAACCAGTCCAGAACCGGTCCAGAACCGGTCCTGAACCAGTCCAGAACCAGCCTAGAACCGGTCCAGAACCAGCCCAGAACCGGTCCAGAACCAGCCTAGAACCGGTCCAGAACCAGTCCAGAACCAGCCTAGAACCAGTCCAGAACCGGTCCAGAACCGGTCCTGAACCAGTCCAGAACCAGCCTAGAACCGGTCCAGAACCAGCCCAGAACCGGTCCAGAACCAGCCTAGAACCGGTCCAGAACCAGCCTAGAACCAGTCCAGAACCGGTCCAGAACCGGTCCTGAACCAGTCCAGAACCAGCCTAGAACCGGTCCAGAACCAGCCCAGAACCGGTCCAGAACCAGCCCAGAACCGGTCCAGAACCAGTACAGAACCGGTGCTCTCTGTCCTGCAGCCTGCTGATTCCTCCTGATCACCCCAGCAGGAAGCGAGGCGATAACTACTACCTGAACAGGTGAGCTGCTCCCTGCGGTGCCTCGCTGACCCTAACTGGTTCTGACCCGCTGGTCCTGCCGCCTCCAGAACCACCATGCTGCGGGCCCACACCTCGGCCCACCAGAGGGACCTGGTCCGGTCCGGTCTGGACGCCTTCCTGCTGGCCGGAGACGTGTACCGGCGGGACGAGATCGACGCCAGCCACTACCCGGTCTTCCACCAGATGGAGGGGGTCCGACTCTTCTCCGACCACGAGGTTCTGACGGCGCCGTGCGGCCGAGCGGACCGGGCCGCGGCAGAACCTCTGACTGTGTGTTCTGCAGCTGTTCTCCAGGGTCCGCGGCGGGGACGAGCTGAGCCTGTTGGAGCGCGGCGGGCGGCGGACCGCCCAGAAGCAGGAGAGCCACAGCCTGGAGGCCGTCAAGCTGGTGGAGTTCGACCTGAAGACCACCCTGACCCGACTCGTCACACACCTGTTTGGACCAGGTGAGGCCGGCCGGACCGGACCCATAAGATCCTCTTCAGCGTCCTCACCCTCGTCTTCCTCCCCTCAGACGTGGAGGTCAGGTGGGTCGACTGCCACTTCCCCTTCACCCACCCCTCCTTTGAGATGGAGGTGCGTTTCCAGGGCGACTGGATGGAGGTGCTGGGCTGCGGCGTGATGGAGCAGGAGCTGCTGCTGTCGGGTCAGAACCTTTATCCACATTACCCACCTTTAAGATCACCTCATCGTTAAGGTCGCTAAGGTCATCATTAGGGCCATACAGGTCTTTATTATTGGGTCGTTAAGGTCATCATTAGTCAATAAAAGGGCCATAGAGGTCAGTGTTGGGACATACAGTATTTGGGTCGTTAAGGTCATTAACGTGAACTTGTTCAGTTGTTCTGTTTGCGTTGTGAACGTCGGCTGAATGAACTGAACCGTTTCCTGATCACAGTCTTTATTTTCACTGTTTGGATCACATTCAGTAATAAAACAGTAATTAGGGGAGGACCGGACCAGAACCTTGTGGCTCTCCGCTATGGACAGAACCTGATTGGTTGATGGGGTCTGCACTGTAAAACATGATGGTTGTGTCAAACTGATTTTACTGTTTTTATTGAAAATATTGTTTTTCATTTTGTGTTTTGAATGATTCTGCTCAGTTGGACTTTCCTTTGGATCAGAGTTTAATAACGTCATGTTAGATTATTTCTCCTGTTAATGGACAGGCAGTTATGAAACGTGTCCAGAAGGTTCTGGGTCCCTCAGGTGTCCCTCTCTGGACCCGTTACCTGTCCGTCCCTCCAGGTGTATCCGGTCGTCTCTTCCTCCGCCTGCTCTCTCGCTGTCAGGCGGCTAAGTGCTAAACTTGCTGCTTTGCCCTTGAACAAAGCTGCTCGGCTCGGCGCTGCTTGTTCTAATCAATAAAACATTCTTAAAGACGCGGCGCGGCCGGATCAAACCGCCACTCTGTTTCCACTGACACGCTCCGACGTGTGGAGGAGGGCTGTCGGCCTGCTAATGGCCGTTCTGTAGCGAGCGGCATGCTCTGGGTTTAAATGAGATCGGAACCACTTGGAGCGGACCGGGTCCGCCTCTCTGAGACGTTCACATGGAGTTCAAACAAACTCAGAAACAGGACGGAGATTAAATGAGATTAAAGGGGTTTCAGTGGGATGAACAGTTTGGACTGAATGACAGGAACGTCTGGGAGAGCGTTCCTGTTTTAAAATGATCCTCAGAAGAACTATGAAAAGAAACATAATATTTCCATAAAAAACTAAATCCAATGGAACAAACTGATTAATGCGTCCGACAGCTTATCAGGGCCGTGGTGGTTGTAAAAAGAAGCAAATGGCCACCAAAAACCTCAAACGTTTAAGACAAAAACTTGTACATTTCTGGGTTTGACAAGTCGTAGCCAACACCGAGTCCTGACCCGAGTCCCGCTCCGGGTCACGACGTCCTGCTGCAGCAGTTTGGATCTGCTAACAGAACATCTGCTTCCTCTGCAGCGTCTCTCTGTGACATCATCACTCAGCTGCTTTGGAAACATGGATTTTCCCTGAGTTGTGACTGTCAGGCTCTTTTCTCACTCAGATGTTTGTTTTCTCTTCAAGATGTTTCCAGTTTAAACTTCCTCCTGTCTGCAACCAGAAACTGCATCAGGGGAACTCTTCTTATAAAAATCATCTCAATAAAAGTTTATGAAGATATTACAGCTCTGAGGTGTGACCTTTGAACTGTTCATCAGTTTACTGAGATGATCAGAACCTGATAGCATTCTGGCTAATGCTGGTATATTAAAAAATATTATTTATTTGCATTTTCTCTGCAATAAATAAATAAATTCAAGGCAATGCACTAGCTAAACAGTTAGCTGAACTAATTAGCACTGATTATAAGCATCAGTCATGCTAGCGCTAAAGCTCTATACCAACAAACAATTAGATGGATGCTAATGCTAAAGCTGAACACCAACATGGAGTCAGTGGAAGATGTCAAACTTTATTCAGCTGAGTTTAGAAAAATGCCAAATACCAGAAAAAATAATTTAGGTGAAGCTAAGTGCGCTTTGCATTTTCACAGTTAGCAAAACAGCAAAAAGTGCTAACCTAAAAAATTAGCTCCACTATTAGCATGTTAGCAGCATTTCTTGTGACAAATTTCTTTATTTCCCACAATTCCACTTAGCTGGAGACGGCGTACTTCAGCTAAGGTTGAGGCGCTAAGTGTTTTCTAACTTAGCAAAGGTGCTGAAGCGCTAACCTACAAATTAGCTCCACTACTGGTGCATTAGCAGAGTAGTGAGCTGAAGACGTCCAGCCGCTTTCACTGAGCTGTCGTTTTATCCTCCAACTGTTTCTGTGTTTTTCCTGCGGTTTCGTCATCGCGGCTTTGTTTCGGTTTATCTGACGTGTGTATCGGCTGGACACTCAATCATCCCAGTCCTCATTCACAATCTGCCTGGAAAACCCTTACATCCAGTTAAAGTCACTCTGCTGACAGTTTGCACACACACACACACACACACACACACACACACCCACACACGCACACGCACACACACACACACATCTCTGTTCTCATTTTCACTCTTTCAACACTCCTCACCCTCTCCACCTCCCATACGTATCCACTGCGGCAATGTGGCTCGTTGCCTTGGAAACCACTCATTCACCCCCCCATCCCACACCAACCCCATCCCCAACCAGCATCACCCCTCCTCCATCCACCCGACACACACACACACACACACACAGAGGAGACAATAAGGCAGAAGTGGCAGAAGACGAGGGGAGCAGGAAGTTAATGTGATGAAGAGGAGGAGGGGTGAGGAGATATTAATGGGACGATGAAGAGGAGGCTTAAATGAGTGGCAGGACCCGATCTCCACAAGGAGGCGGAAACAGGGGCACCAGTTGGTGTTGGCTGGTGTGTGTGTTTTATTTAATGGTGGGAAGCGTGACGGCCATATGTGTTGCTGGAGGCTTGTCGCGATGAGGGAGAGAGTTAATGAGAGGAGGAGGAAGAGGAGGAGTGTGATGAAGGTGGTGAAAGTTTGCTGAGTATTATGGGATGAGTCAGAGGTTAATGTGACAACGGATGAAAAATTATTGAATATAAAATAAAACAACTCCTGATGATGATTAAGAAGAAAGATGTTCCTCCATGAAGCCACCAGTCAGCTCCCTGTGTGTTCGTGACATTACCAGTTAATCACCAGTTGATGGAAACCAGTTCACTGCCAGTGCAGCTGGCGCCCCCTAGTGGCAGCGTTTAACGTGACCATAAATTAAAATTTAGAGAAGTAAAGTTAATCTAGAATATTCTGAAGAAAACGCAGTTTGCAGCTGAAGTATCTGACTGTGCACACACACCTCCAAATTGCACACAGGCTTAGCTGTGCTGGTTGCTAGGAGACGGAGGGAAGCGGTTTTCCATACCAGAATATAATCAGAGAAAAGACAACAGAAAGAAAAACATCTGAAGGTTAGAATCACAAACCAACCAGTTTTCCATGAAACTGGTTTTAAAAATGTTCAAACTAAAAACTTTACAGTAAATAAATAGTGTTAGACTTAGATTTATTGTCTAAGTGTGTGTGTGTGGGGGTCGGTGTGTGTGTGGGGGTGTGTGTGTGTGTGTGTGGGGGTCGGTGTGTGTGTGTGTGTGTGCGTGGGTGTGTGTGTGTTTCTCCCTCTGGTTTCGTCGGGCAGCATGTGGGACATGGCAGTAATGACCGGATTTCACCGCCAGACACACATTAACACACCAACACACACACCCGCAGGACAGGGGTCAGTGTGTGTGTGTGTGTGTGTGTGTGTGTGTGAGGTGAAGTCTGATTAAAGTCGTGTTGCAGACATTATCAGGCTCTTTGGTTCCTCTGGGACTGTTGGGTTCAGGTGGCGTCGTAACCCCCCCGCCCCCCCTCCCTGATTAAGTCATGTGACCCCGCCCCCCCTCCCTGATTAAGTCATGTGACCCCCGCCCCCCCTCCCTGATTAAGTCATGTGACCCCTCCCCCCCATCCCTCCATCCTTCCTCCATTAAACCTCTTCCCCTCCGTTTTTCCTCCTCCATCATCAGGATGGAAGGAGGAGCCGAGATGGCGACTTTTGACCTCTGCTATGTTTTTGGCTTGTAAAGAAACGCCTGCTGCTCTTGACCTTTGACCCCAACACCCTGATCCATCCATCCATCAATCATCCATCATTCATCCATCCAGAATAAAACTCTCTCCTATCTTCCTCTCTGCTCTCACACCAGGCGGTGGGGAGACGTTTCTGTTAGCGTGTGTGTGTGTGTGTGTGTGTGCGTGTGTGTGTGCGTGTGTGGGTGCGTGTGTGTGTGTGTGTCTCTGGGGTTTGCGGAGGGCAGAACAAACATTTGTTTGTGCAGCGATCCATCTCAGCCTGGTCTGCTTCCTCCATAACAAGCAGAGGATGAGAGGAAGAGGAAGAGGAGCTGATAGACTCTGAATAATGATGCTGTGAAACCCGAGGGAGGTCAAAGGTCGGGGGGATCCTCCCAGACAGTGAGCCAATCAGAGGAGGAGGAGGAGTAGATGAGTCAGTCTCCGTCGCCGGGGGTTTCCCTCACGGCGAGGCAGAGGAGGAGTGGTGCTGAGGGCCAGGAGGGGTTTCTGGCTTTCACACAAAACTTATAGAAAACCTAAGTTTTTCCGGTTAGCGTGGCTAAAAGTGACGATGAGAGAAAACTCTGTCACCAACTTAGGAGGTCTTAACGGCTTTTCAGACCCCAAAGTGACTTTCTGCGCAAAAACAAGACGAGAAACGAATCTGGCAACGATTTAGCGATTTACTAAATCACTAAAGCAACGATTGTCATCTTCTTTGGTAACAATCTATCAACGCTCGCCACCAGGGGGCGCTGTGACGTTGACGTCAACCCAGTTGGCACCAATAGGGAAATATAACTGCAGTACCAGGATCTACCCAAAGAGGGCAGCACTGAGGCAGTTTTATTATTATATCCTAATTTTAACAGAAACATGAAAAAGCTCCTTTATGGCCATTCAGACAGTTAATCTGCTAAATAATGTGAAGGTTTGGCTTCGTTGTGTTTCCCTCTCTGGTTCTACAGTCAAAACTTTGATTAAAGTTCAGCCTGATTGGGTCAGGATCATGGTAAAGTTCTGCAGAACATGAACTGTGGCTGATAAGTGATGATGCATCTTCTCCATTTTTAACTTTGCATCGATTTATTCCTCTGAAGTTCTGAACTCTTGAATCTGAGAAAATGTGTCGTTTTCCACTGATAACCAGATAACTGATAAGGAAGTTTCATGTTGTGTGAAGGAGGCCGAGCGGTTCTGGTTCCGACTCTGCAGAGACTCAGATCTTCTGCTGCTGCTAAAAATACTCTGCAGATAAAAATAGATCCGAGTCGGTTCTGACCGCAGTCAGTCAGTGAGCAGCGTGCGCCTCGTCCTGCAGAGCAATAAAACAGATCAGAGGATTTAGTTCACTTTCATTTCTGCCGTTATTAGAAAATACATGAACCGAAGCAGAAGCTGCTCGGCCCGGTTCTACTCTAAATCCATATTTCAGACGCTGAGTCGGGTTTTATTGCTTCTGCTGCTGCAGAGCAAAGTCTCATCCTGCTGGATCTGGATCAGAACCGACACGCTGACAGAGCCGCTCCGGGACAAATCTCTGCCGTTTCCCAGCTTCAGGCCAACCGGCAGATCTGTGGCGCTGCAACCATAACGGATCAGGAAGTCCATGTTCGACCGTGAACGGAACCGAGCGAGCCCGGACCGGTACCAGCGACCTCGGACCGGAACCGGCGATCTTCTGCTGACTGCAGAGAAATCTCATGCGATCCGGATCGAACCGACGCTGACCCGGATCCGGAACACTCGCGACCCAGACTCAGGCAACCAGCAGACTCGGACGCTGACCACAGCGACCGGACCGGAACCCAGCGACCCGGACCGGAACCCGCGACCCGGACCGGAACCGGCGACCCGGACCGGAACCCGCGACCCGGACCGGAACCCGCGACCCAGACCGGAACCAGCGACTCGGACCGGAACCACAGCGACCCGGACCGGAACCAGCGACCCGGACCGGAACCAGCGACCCGGACCGGAACCAGCGACCCGGACCGGAACCAGCGACCCGGACCGGAACCCGCGACCCGGACCGGAACCCGCGACCCGGACCGGAACCAGCGACTCGGACCGGAACCACAGCGACCCGGACCGGAACCCGCGACCCGGACCGGAACCAGCGACCCGGACCGGAACCCGCGACCCAGACCGGAACCCGCGACCCGGACCGGAACCCGCGACCCGGACCGGAACCCGCGACCCGGACCGGAACCCGCGACCCGGACCGGAACCAGCGACCTGGACCGGAACCACAGCGACCCGGACCGGAACCACAGCGACCCGGACCGGAACCAGCGACCCGGACCGGAACCACAGCGACCCGGACCGGAACAGCGACCCGGACCGGAACCGCGACCCGGACCGGAACCCGCGACCCAGACCGGAACCCGCGACCCGGACCGGAACCCGCGACCCGGACCGGAACCGGCGACCCGGACCGGAACCCGCGACCCGGACCGGAACCAGCGACCTGGACCGGAACCACAGCGACCCGGACCGGAACCACAGCGACCCGGACCGGAACCAGCGACCCGGACCGGAACCACAGCGACCCGGACCGGAACCACAGCGACCCGGACCGGAACCCGCGACCCAGACCGGAACCCGCGACCCGGACCGGAACCCGCGACCCGGACCGGAACCGGCGACCCGGACCGGAACCACAGCGACCCGGAACCCGCGACCCGGACCGGAACCAGCGACCCGGACCGGAACCACAGCGACCCGGACCGGAACCACAGCGACCCGGACCGGAACCAGCGACCCGGACCGGAACCACAGCGACCCGGAACCCGCGACCCAGACCGGAACCCGCGACCCGGACCGGAACCCGCGACCCGGACCGGAACCACAGCGACCCGGACCGGAACCCGCGACCCGGACCGGAACCACAGCGACCCGGACCGGAACCACAGCGACCCGGACCGGAACCACAGCGACCCGGAACCCGCGACCCGGACCGGAACCACAGCGACCCGGACCGGAACCACAGCGACCCGGACCGGAACCAGCGACCCGGACCGGAACCCGCGACCCGGACCGGAACCACAGCGACCCGGACCGGGACCGGCGACCCGGACCGGAACCGGCGACCCGGACCGGAACCACAGCGACCCGGACCGGAACCAGCGACCCGGACCGGAACCAGCGACTCGGACCGGGACCACAGCGACCCGGACCGGAACCACAACGACCCGGACCGGAACCAGCGACCCGGACCGGAACCACAGCGACCCGGACCGGAACCAGCGACCCGGACCGGAACCAGCGACCCGGACCGGAACCACAGCGACCCGGACCGGAACCCGCGACCCGGACCGGAACCACAGCGACCCGGACCGGAACCAGCGACCCAGACCGGAACCAGCGACCCGGACCGGAACCCTCGGACCGGGAGCAGCGACTCGGACCGGGAGCAGCAGAGGAAAACAGGAGCTGCTGCAGCTGGTTCTGATGGTGGTTTTGGTTCTGGTGGTTCTGTGGAAGACCCGACAGAAATCAGAAACATCCTCACAGAAGATCCAACAGAACGGTTCTGATCCGACTCTAATTGTGCTTCTACAGCTGCAGAAAGAGAAAAACAGAAACATGAAGCTTTTTATTCATAAACAACAACTAAATATTCATATATAATAGTAACTACAGCGTTGCAGGTAAAACCAGGTTAATAAATGACGGATTCAACAGGAACTGCAGCCAAATGTAGATTTTATCTGAAAACATTTTTTAGTTTCTGGAGAATAAATTTAAAAACGTTTCATGTTTTCATAAATCATCACATCTTCATCTTCATGTCCGTCCTAAACGCCTCTCTAACAGGAATGACAAACATGGCGTCGTTCTGTCAGTGTCACAGCGCCGCCTTTTGGCCCGGCTGACCTGCTGCATGTTCCAACGTTCCACCGCGGCCACTCGGCCGTGTTTCCATGGGTCTATTGTCCAGTCATGACCTTTGACCTGCTGGGGTTTGTGGAGTCCGGAGCTGATTCTCTGAGTCGTTTTCCTGGATGGAGGTGACCTTTGACCCTGTTGGGCAGCAGTAGTTGCCGATGATGCTAGCGCTAACGTAGCATCAGGTTCTGCTGATGAAGCGACGCCGTCCCTTTCCTGCGGCGTCTTGAAGGTTTTTAGTAATCCTCCTCCTCCTCTCTGTCATCGGTGACGTTATCGTCCTGTAGCTGGAGCGGCTGACGTGTCGCCGTGGTAACAGGTCAGCTGCTGACTGACGAGTCGGCCGTTTCATCCTGTTGACTCAGTTTGGCTGGACGCTGCGTGACGAAGACGATGCTGTGATGTCACCTTCGTCGTCCTGCGGTGACACGCGTCCCACAGCTGACATGTTGGTCTTCATCGTCTCCATCTGCGCTCCTCTTCCTCCGTCAGGCTGAGTCAGCAGCTGCAGAGACGAAGAGCAGAGGACCGACAGGACAAACTCCCTGTTGGTGAGGCAGCGCCGTTACAACGGGCTCATTTAATCAGCCGACCTCTGAAGAACAAGGACTGGCCTAGTCAAAGTCACATCAAACAGGAGCAGAAGAAGAATCCATGAACCCAGAAACATGACGAGTCGCTCTCAGTGTTTTCCTCGTCTAGTCAAAGGCCGCTACATACTGCTCTGCTGAATATTTTCTGTTTACAGAGTTTTACTTCCTGTTTCCTGTTGCGTCCATCTTCTCCTCTGTGATTATTCAGCCCGTTTGCTACAAAATGAAACCTGGTGGTGGCAGCATCATGCTGTGGGGTAGGTGAACTAGATGAACGGTTCTGATTGGTTTCTACTTTTGGACCAGAACCTTCCGGTCTGGTTCAAAGCCTCAGAGTCTGATCTTCCTCCTCTTCCTCTTCCTCTCCGTCTGTTTGGACAGAGAGGAGCTTCCCGGGTCTCTCTCTGCGTCTCCATGGCGACCAGGTTGCTCCCGGGGTCAAGCAGCAGGATAATGAGGCATTCCCAACCCCTGGTTACCACGGCGTAACCGCGGTAACCGTGGCGATGCGACTAACTGCTTCTCCAGCAATTATGAAGCTGGAAACTTTAATTAGGCCAATAATAATAGAAATATGAAGCATCAAACTGTTTCTAAATATAGAAACAGCTTTTCTGAGTTTATCTCTGAATCATAAGTTTCCATCGTTTATATTCACCCAGGGCTTTTCTCTCCGCAGCTGAACGAAACATTTCCCGTTAAATAAATCCGTCCCGATGTTTCAGAGATAAACCTGGCGGTTCTACCTGTCCAGGTGAGACAGCGACAGGAGGAAGCTAATCAGGAGGGCGAGGAGCGGCCGGAGATCATGTTCGCTGTCAGGCTGGCGGCAGAGATGAAGGTCACGACTGTTCTTCTTCTGCTGTGGAACAGGAAGTGGAGACATGGAGGACCGAACGACACGTCTGACTCCATGTTTCTGCTCCGACACCAAGTCAAAACGCCGAGACGCACGCTCAGACATCTGGAAGAGTTTAAACATCTGGAATCATTTAAAACCTCTGGAAGAGTTTCTGACGACTGAAAACTTCTGGAACAGCTGGACAATTAAAATACTGAAATCCTGACTGAAATGTAAATCACAGTAAAACAATCCTCTGGTTCGGTTGGTGAGGATGAACGCTAACCATCCTCTGACCTCTGGTTCGCCAAAAGCAGGAAGTGGAAGTGGACCCAGTGCATTCTGGGTAACCAAAGCTAACGTGTTAGCCTAGCGCTAGCAGCAGAAATGGCTGCTGGTCCTTAGCTTAAAGAGAAATCCTCCAACACTAAAATTTGACGCCTCCATCTTGTTTCCATCTGGTGAAACAGGAAGTTGCTCTCAGCGTCTTCAGAGGTTTTAGTGTCATTTCCTTCAGTGGTTGTTGGTGCAGCGCCCCCACAGGCCAGGAGGGGAACAGGTTGGTTTGGGTCAGAACCACAGCAAATGATGGAGTTTATAAAGTTTATAAAGTTTGCTTTTGTCCTTTGAACAGATTAGACCAGAGTAGTAGGAGGTTTTCCCATAATTCATTGCAGCATGTTTGGAAGAACAAACAGAATAACTTTTAGAGATTAGATATCAGGTTGTTTCTCTTGGAGTCAGCAGAACATTTTAATTTTAACTTTTAAACAAATCCAAACAGCTCTGAACTCGTATTTGATCACAAATTAAAAGTTTGTCGGCCTGGCCCAAAGAACGCTGAAAGTTGGACCAAAGTCTCTAAAAGGTTTAAGGATGAAAATTCAAACTTAAATAACGTCCAAGAGGAAATCTGAACAAACACTGAGGACCATAGCAGAGCGAACAGACTGGGGAAGATCTGAGTCCGTCATGTTTCTGCAGCAAACAGGACAGGTGTGGAGATAACGGCTGAAAAACCAGCAGAAAGGTTTAACAAACTAAACTCTGAAAGGTTTCCAGGAATAAAAACAAGGAGCAGAATCCCATTAATCATCTCAGTAAGACTCGACTGGAGGAGACAAAACCATTATTTTCTGTTTCCACATCAGATCCATGTCAAATATTCTCATTAAAACAACAACAGATGATCCATATTTACTGCATAGAGACATCAGCAGGTTCTGCTTCACCTGTCTGAGCTGCAGGTGGACAGATGGAGGCAGACAGGCAGACACACACACACACACACACCCACGCACACACACACACACCCCGACACACACACACACACACACCCCCCGACACACGCACACACACACACACCCCGACACACACACACACACACACACCCCTACTTGTTTTTCCCGACAAGAACACACCGACACACACACACACCCCGACACACACACACACACCCAGACACACACACACCCCGACACACACACACACACCCAGACGCACACACACACACGCTGCGTGTCGGCGGTTCTCTGCAGTGTTTGTGTCCAGGTGTGATGGAGTTCGGGGGATTTCCCTCCGTCTGTTGGCTGCAGAATAGTCTCAGGTTTGGTCCAAAGTTTGAATCCATACTCTTAGCTGGAGGGTCAAACGAGGGTCAGATGAGGGTCAGATGAGGGTCAGATGAGGGTCATACTGTCCTGGCAGAGGAACGGGCATGTAGAGCTGAAGGAGAGCAGGTGGCGAGGTTGAGGCGTCTGATTGGTCCAGAACGTTCCTCGGGTCAAACTGGTTTCTTCTGGATGTTTCCAGTCTGGAACTGGTCGGGAATCTGAGCGTTTATGTTTCATTTTTAGTTTCTGTTAATCTTCTGAGAGTCAAAGCAAATCATGAACAGTTGGAAATATTTGATCACTTTTTTCTGCTACCCAACAAAAGTCGACATCGCGGTCGCTCATGTTTCATCTGTCATGGTTTCTACTTTTTATGTTTTTATTGAATATTGTTTTGGGCCGGCCAAAGGCTTTTTGGGGCCCCAAACCAAGATGCTTCATCGTTGCTAAGCTACTCTAGCATCTATGTGTGTAGCAGAGCTGCTAGCATTAGCATGGTTTGTAATTAGCTCACATCATACCAGTGTTTTTATAGCTGCAGATTTTAAGTTTACAGGAGAAACAAACTAAATTATTTTGGTTTTGAAAAGCAGTTTTATGTTTAACTGTTTCAAACCAAAAGCAGCTAAAAAAATGACAGCAAACAAGTAAAAAAGTTTATTATCTAATATTTCACCAAATCAGAAAACAGATATTACAGTTTGTTAATTTGATGGTGTTGTTAGCATTTTTAGCTAATGATAATAAGCTCTTGTTTCTTGCAGCTTTGTGTTTTTATTTTTCTTTACCTGCTGGCAGCCATCTTGTTTTGTGTGGAATGCTGTGAGATTATTCCCAGAATATTTGAATGTGAGATAATCTTTAATCTGGAGCAGTTCTGATGTTTTCCTGTGAAAGTCCGGTTCAGAGTCTGACTCTTTCCCTCTGCTCCTCTGTGAAACTTCTCCGCCTCGTTAGTCCTCTGTAATCTCAGGAGGCGTTCAGGGACCGTTGATGAGCAGCGGAGGGTCTTAACCTCCACTAAACACTGGATCAGGACGCTAAGCAGTGACGGCGCCTCACCTCGCCAAATCCCAGCCTTTTGCCGGTAATCCGGCTGTAATTAGGGGCTGATCTCTGCGGCGGCGCTCACCTGCAGCGCAGCGACTGAAGCAGGAGGAGGAAGTCGTGCGTCATCCACCTGAACACTCATCAGCGTGTAATTCAGAGTGGGATCTGCGTTAAAATCTGATATGATGGAGCAGGAATCGTGAGTCAAGTGTTTGTTCGCCCACTCAGGCAGGAGGAAACAGGAAAACAGGAAGTGATGGAAAATTTACTTCCTCCAAACTGTCCCAAGCATTTAGTTTATTTACACTTTACCTGAATAAAATCAGCTTTCATGCATTTCCAAAAGATAAAACCTGTAAAATCTTTAAGTTCTCGGCTGCAGGCGGTTTGTTTTTACTCAGTTTGTCATGATTGTGAGCGATCCGCGTTCCCATCATCATAAATGATTCCTAAATAAAACCAGAACTTCCAGACCTCTGATCCTGATAGAAACGCTTTATTAGAGCCAGAGGACTTCACAATGTCAGTAAAATGTTAACGTGAAACAGACTCTAATGTCTGTTTCATCTTTAATCCAGTTTGTACCTGAATATCACAGCTGAACTTTATCTACTTTATTTCACGCCACATTTCAAGCCCGACTGAACCTTCATTATGAAACGCCTGAAACAGAGCAGCTGATGAAGGATTCTCCCTCCACGCTGATCTATAGGCGCCGAGGTAAACCCGAGTGTTTCCTGGCTGCTAATCACGCTGCATAATTTATGCTGACCTCATTACTAATGCAGGAGGCTGATAGGAGGCGCTGCTGCGCCGTATATGGTTTCCATGGTGATCCATATTCATTACTGGACGCTCCTCGGGGGCAGTTCATGTTTCTGACTGCAGACATGTTGTCAAACCAAATGTTTCTGGACCAAATCTCATTCCTCAAAGCTTCAGCAGCCGCTTCTGCACACAGACAGGAAATAACTCCAGGATGTTCAGATTCTGGCTGAGGTGAAAACCTGCTTCTGCTGAGATTGGTAGGAATTTAAGAATATCAGGTTTTCTTTATTTATGTTACATTTTGGATTTAAAACAAACATTTGTGCTCAGATTCCCAACAGGTTTTCACCCGATTCAGCGGCAAACCTTCATCATCCGATTAGAGACACCAGCCGCTCGCCGCGTTTTCCATAGTTAGCATTAGCGTCACCACCGCTAGCTAAAATGTTAGCTGTGTTAACCTAAAGGCTCTAATAAACATCAGTTACGCTAGTGCTAAGGCGCTGTATCAACATAGCTTTTAGCACAAGCTAATGCTAACACACTTAGCTTCAACCGTGTTGATACAGCATAGTATGTCGCCCTCAAGTGGGCCAAGTTTGTAGTTACATCTGACGTCTTTAGATGTTATGTGTTTATATCTTTTTCTCACTCAGTTTTATTTTGTTCCAGTTTTTCTTGTTTTAACTGATTAAATAACAGAAAACAAGAGAACAGGAAACAGAACTGCTGCATCTTCTCCCCCTTCAAAATAAAAGCATGAATATAAACGTCTGATTACTTGAAGAATTGCAAACAGTTAATAATAAAAACATCAAACTTTATTCAAGGGAAATTTTACATAACAATAAAATAAATTAGCGCTTTACAAAAGAAAAAGCTAAGCGCACTAAACATTAGCACAAGTGCTATGCTAAAAGTTAGCTCCACTATTAGTGGATTAGCGGATTGAATTCTGCTGTGTACTGTTAGTTAGTTAGTCAGTTAGTTAGTTAGTCAGTTAGTCAGTTAGTTAGTTAGTTAGTTAGTCAGTTAGTTAGTTAGTTAGTCAGTTAGTTATTTGGTTAGTCAGTTAGTCAGTTAGTTAGTTAGTTAGTTAGGTTCAGCAGTGTCCCAGTTCTCAGCACTAATATGTAGTTTCATATTTTTAGATAAATGTCTTGTATATTCTGGATTATTTCTGCAGTTATGTATTTTTATTCTGTGGTTTCTCACTGATGTATTGCTGATTTTATACTAGTGTGTAAGAGCTTGACCTTTGACCTGTAGGAGCAGCCCCTCCTTCTCCCTCGGAGAAGCTGACTGCCTCCTTTAAGTCAGAAAATCGTCGCCACGTTTCTGGTTTCACACTTAAAAACTAATTAAAATGTAATTTCTGGGTTTATTCCAGGGAAGTGACAGAGCATCCGGAGTATTTCTGTAAATGATGCGTCTGAAGGGAGACAGAGAGGTGACCTTGATGAGTTTCAGTTCTGATGTTTCTGTAGAAAACATCCATTTCCTGTTTGGCTGCCGGACGCCCCGCGCTGCCCTGCGGTCGTGTTTACGTCCCGGAGAGCAGCTGCTGAGTCTCCATCTATAAATCATGGTGCAGAGGAACGGCTGCGGCTGCCAATAGTCTGCTGGCCGTTGCTAACGGTGACGGATGAGTGTGTAGCGGCGTGGCGAGGCAAAGCGGCGAGCCTCCCAGGCTTTTCCTGTTACCGTCTAACTGCTTCGCTACAGCAGCTGTCTGAAACCGCCGCTGATGGATGGACCGGCTTCCTGTCGGAGCTTTTATTCTGAAAGGTGCTCCGTAACTCATGGAAACACAACCAAACAGGAAGGGTTTAGTGGCGCCGCCCTCTAGTGGTCACAGGAAGCCAGTTTCAGAAACGTTCCTCAGATCTCGGTTGACATGTTCCTCTGCATCCCACTGGATTCACTGGGTCAGGGTTCAGTGAACGCATCGCTACGATG